>JAGFNQ010003109.1:0-25186 GCA_024364735.1 Boesenbergia rotunda
CCCCACAGTCGAACCTGCTTGCACTAACCGCCTCAGAAGAAATCGAGACCGAGTCAGAATCGGAGCCAGACGACGGCAAACTCACGTTTTCAGAGGATGGCGGAATCACTGTAAGTGGTTTTTCTAGAAGTCAATTAAACGAATTAATTACATATCTTTCTCGAGACTTGGCGAAAGCCAAAATCCGAGACTAATCCCTTCGACAGGAAGTAAAACTCCTGAAAGAGAGAGCTGACTCTGGATCCTTAACTGAGAAGGTTCAAGAAGAAACCTCTACTCAAGTTGAAAAACTTAAGAAAGAGAACTCCTCCTTGAAAATTCAAGTCAAGGACCTCAGAACAACATTAGAATGGTTCACTTCTTGTTCTAAGGGTCTAGACATGATTCTTGGAAAACAGAAGTCGGTTCTAAATCGATCCGGGTTAGGCTATAGAACTAAGTCTAGACAAAGATCATACTATGTTGTACTGAATCAGACTAGACCTAAAATTCAGGCATGGGTACCCAAACTATGTCTGAATAATCAAACTGGGTTAAATCAATATTGGATCCCCAAGGACAAGATTCACATCTTGCCAAACCATTATCGTGGCTTTAGTCCAGGGGGAGCCAAATTAAAAATGATATTCGTAGTTAGATAAATTTCTATTCTTGTTCTTTTTAAATTGCATGATTGCTTGTTTATTTAATTTCTACAATTATCATGCTTAGACTTAGGACTGGTTAGTTTAAGGACTGAACCAACTTAACTGAAATTTGAACAACCTAGTATTGAGAGGCGGTGAGATGATAGTACGTTAGGGAAGCCTCCTCTAATAAGGTCAAGTATACTCTACTTGGTCTCTTTAGACTGATGAAACTAGCCGAAGCTACCGATCCAAGACCCAAACTAGTTAGACCAGAATTTTTCAAAGACTAATTTTGAAAATAAAATCTCATTGAAAGGCTTTGTCAAGGAAAGGGTTAATGATCCAATAAGGCTACGGCCAAAGAAGGCCTAGTGCCTCGCCAAGACATGGAAGCCAATCTTTGAAATTCAGATTCAAATTATTCATTGTCAAATTCGAATCTAACACAAATCTTCAGTTAATTGTAGATTCAAACATTTTTTTAAATAAATTCAAAACAATTATTTTCAAAATTAACCCAACTTTTTCAAAATAAATTATGATTTTTCAAAAAAAAAAATCTATCTATTAAAAACTTTTCTCACAAAAACACTTAAGGCTAACGTGATTGACAACTCTAGAATGGGTGAGAAGGTAAAAATTAAGTAAAATTAAGTTTATCATTGTACTGTTGTTAAATTCTGTAGCTTAGAACGGACTTGATTATTGCTTGAGTTAATAATAGTCAAACCATGGTCAAAATAGTGAAATCATGGTCAAAATAATCAAATCATGGTCAAAATAGTCAAATCATGGTCAAAATAGTGAAACCATGGTCAAAGTAGTCAAACCATGGTCAAAGCAGTCAAATCAGTCAACAAAACATCTAGGTTGTCATTTCCCATCTAACCCGAGCGCCCGTGACTCCTCGGGCGCCCCCCCCCCACATACCTTTCACTTCGTTCAAGGCAGAAAAACTGCCATGTCTCTCTGAGCCAGGGCGCCCCGGCCCTTGCGGGCGCCCCCAGGACCGGTCAAAAGCAGCAAAGCTGCTATCCATTCTGACCAGGGCGCCCGGGCCATTCCAGGCACCCCTGTCCAGCAGTAGGTCACTGCTTTAGCAGGACCATCTGACTCGGGCGCCCCAGCTGAATTGCCTATGTAAGGCACTTGAACTTCCTCATCTTACCACACCCAAAAACACCTCTCTTCTCCAACTCTTCTCCTTCCAAGGTGACCTAACACCCCCAGAGTGACCTTCTTGCTCCCTCAACCTCGACTATGCCTCCCCGGTATGATTTTTCTTACGCATTTAAAATTACTTTATTTTTTTGTTAATTCCCGTCTTGTAAACATATGTTTCTTATCTTAGAAAACGCCGAGCAAACCAATCAAACCCCGGTACCGAACCTAGTCCCGATCCTAGGTTCCCAACCTTAGAACTTTGCAATAGATTTGCTCGAACAACATATAAACCCATAAAGATAAGTTACCTAAATAGGCAATTCTTCACCCAATCTTGTGCCTTGGCCATGAATGTTATCAACTTTTATCAATTAGACAACCTTGTATTCTGCACTCATCCAATTAACACATCCTTATGTGCAAAATTCTATAACAACATAATTAGACAGGATGGTCTTATGTTCGTCACCACCGTTCAAGGGATACCCTTGACCATCACACCTTCGTTGCTCAACCGATTTCTTGGACTACGACTCTCACAGTCCACCTTTTGTTGTTACCCTCCTAGGGATCCTCCTTTTGATGCTCCCTACTCTCACATAACCCTAGATACTCTACACTCCTACTTCTATAGGCATGCAAGAAACCCCTTAGCCAGACGATTTCAGTCTGTTGACCTTCAGGTCCAGGACTACGCTCTATATAGAGTTCTAGTCCGCTGCATTCTGCCTTTATCTACTAGAGACGTTGCGACCATGCGACCATATCATGCCTTCCTTTTGTACGCTCTGATCCATCATCTTGATATCGACATTGGACTCCACATGTTCCACACGATCCTACATGCGTCCAGTGTTACCACACAGGGGCGGGTACGCACTCCCTATTGCCACATCATCACTTCCATTCTTCATCATCACGGTTGTAACATCACCGAGGGAGAGATGGCCACGATGACTGACTTCGATGAGATAGGTTTTAGGAACTTTTCCCTAGCTGGTATAGAGGTCTCGGGTACCGGGGTTTTATCGTGGAAGCGTCAGAGAGCCGGACCCCAGATCGACTCTGATGAGGAGGTTGAAGTCGATGTTGCAGATCTAGCAGCCGAGGTTCGAGAGCACATAGACGAGCCCCCACCACCGACACTCTACGAGAGAGTGACACAGCTCGAGACACAGGTCCAGAGCCTCCAGGAGGAAGTGGAGGAAAATCATGCTGAAGAAATGGAGGCAAATCAGGGCTATTACACTGAGTATATGAATGCCCTCAGGGCCGACAGGGAGACCAACGACGCACGATATCATGAGATGATGGCGTTGTTTCGATCCTGGCAGCCCAGCTCATCTGATCGTCCCGGTCCCTCCTCCTAGTTCAGTTTGGCATTGTACTAGTTGACTGCCCCTACTTAGTAGGCTTGACTTATATTTGACTTTGGTATGACTTGGCTAGTCCTCACTTTGACCAGTTCACTTATCTAGTTATCAAATTATTTTCCTACTTATCTAATCTTTATCGGTGATTATGCTTAGTAGAATAGGTTTGCTCTACTTTTGTTTTTTTTTTAAATTGCCTTACCTAATCAGTTTCTAAAATAATATTAAGACTGCTTTACTTACTTTTCAAAAAAAATTTTGGCAATTTAAAATCAATTTTTCGATTTAGTTTTATTCAAAACTACCCCCTTCAAAACTGCATGCATCTATAGATCTAGAAGCCAGCATCTCACAAGCACCTTAGGGTACTTTTGAATGATAACCTAGAATGGGTTGAGATGCTTAGGTCTTTGCCTTAATTCAAGATGCTTTAAGTCAGTGCATCTGCAGTAATTGGGGCACTAAATACAAACTAAACAACAATTAGGTTAAGTGTCAAGCTTAGACAATCTAACTTGAACAGAACACTTAACTTGACTAACCCTAGCGAAAACTACTATTTATAACAGTTAGTAAGTAGCTAATTGGGTTAGATAGGACCCTAAAAGAGAAAAAGCAAATTGATTTGGCTCAGTTTATATCTTAAATTGGTTCAGTACAGCACATTGTTATTTTGCTATATTCTTATGCAATTCTTTTTCATATATTGCTTTGGTTTTTTGATATATGGCAAAGGGGGAGAGATTAGAAAGGAGAGAAGGCTTAAAAAAAATTTCAAAATTTTTCTTTATCCTTTCTTCAAAAAGTACTTAAAGTTGCCTTAAAAAATTTTTAAAAACTGTTTCTAAGTACTTAGTCTAAGTTACTTTCAAAATTCTTTTCCAAAACTGTTTCTAAGTACTCAGTCTAAGTTACTTTCAAAATTTTTTTTCCAAAACTATTTTTAAGTACTTAGTCTAAGTTACTTTCAAAAACAGTGTCTAAGTACTTGACCTAAGTTGATTTCAAAATTGTTTTTAAGTACTTGACCTAAACTGTTTTTCAAAAAGTATTTCTAAGTACTCAAACTTGAGCTATATTCAAAATTTTTTCTAAAGCACTTAAAAAAAACTTCTAAGTAAAAAGATGGAAAATTTCCAAAATCAAAAATTTCTTTAGTAATAAAAACCTTAGAAGATATGTAGAAAATTTCCTACTAACTTAAAATTTTTTTTCAAAGTTTTCAAAGTACTCAACGAAAATCTTCTTTGGAAAATATTTTCTAAAACGTTGTTTGAAAAATGTTCTAAGTGTTGAAAAATTAAATCCATCTTTAGACTTAGAAATTTTCAAACCCCACGAACCTTTGAAAACCCTAGGGGGAGATTCCTTCCAGGAGAGGAAACTAAACTAGGGTTTTACATATGTCGATTAACTTAACTTTTTGAATCGGGTTGTCATAAATCAAAAAGGGGGAGATTGTTGGTGCAGGTAGCACCTAAGTCGAACCTAGATTTTGATAATGGCAAAGGGTTCAAAAGTTAAGATACAATGTTGATATAACATATTTACTAAGTGTACAGGAAGAGAAGCCCTAGGTACACTAGGCACGAAGTCCTGGTCGAGGACTGGGCACGAAGTCCTGGCAAGGAGCTGGGCACCGAAGACCTGCTCGGAAGGTGGGCACGAAGACCTGGTCAGGTGCATCGGGCAAAAGTCCAACCGGAGGAACCAGTTGGCAAAAGATAAACTCTCCTGAGAGGAGTAGGTGAGGGCGCGTTCCCCGTCGAGGGAACAGTAGGTGTCGGCTCGACCTAGGGCTCCATTTGGAAGACCCGAAGTCAGAACCAAGACAGCTACGGCTGTAAAATTTACTAACATGCTTGCCTTGTCTTGTTTGGTACTAACCCTGGATGCAGGAACGAAGGAACGAGTTTCTGCAGCTCAAAATGCCCAAAAGGAGAGGGGCAGCAGCTGGGTTGGGCGCCTGGGAGGTCCCGGGCGCCCTAAGTCAAATCCAAACATGAGTTGAGCAAGAAACCACTTCGGAAGCATAGCTCCCGGGCGCCCCCATGCTCCCGGGCGCCCCGGATGCCTCGGGCGCCCTGGGCTCAAGCCAACGAAGCGGATAGAGTTCAAGCCAGCGAGAAGCTAACGGACCGAGTCAACCCGGGCACCCCCTGCTTCAAGGCGCCCCCGTCAAAGCCTCAGCCCGATCTTGGCGGGATAAAGGCTGACCGAGAGGCATGCGGATCAAATGACACGTGGAGGGCGCCCCCAACGTCCCGGGCGCCCCCAGGACTGCTATAAAAGGGGCATGACCCCTGAGGCTTCAACATCAATTCTTCAAACGCCAATACGCTCTTCTACTCAAGCGCTCTACTCCGGAAACCTCCCATCTCGAGATTGAAGCGCCGACGATGACCCTCTGCTCCGAAGTACAATCCACACCGGGCGTCGGTAACGAAAGAGCTTAATTTTCTGTTTACTGTACTACAACTATAAAATTTCTCTGTAAACATTTGCACACATATAGAATTGCCCGCAATAAACGGTCAACGACCGTGGGCCTTGGAGTAGGAGCCGACCGCGACTCCGAACCAAGTAAAATCGCTTGAGTTCGCGTGTGTGTTTCTTTATTTTCCACTGCTTATTCTCTCTTCGAATCCGAAAACATTTTACGATATTCACCCCCCCTATCGTTCTTCTCGATCCAACCGTAATGAATGCCATAATTTGACCTCCCTGAGCCAGGTGAAACGACACTGCTTAAAATGGGTCGAATTTGACCTCCATCAATGGATTTTGACTGAAACCCATTAATTAAGCTAAGTTCCTTGGATATCTGAAAAATTGGCATTGGTTGAAAGATATCAATGTCTACAATCTACACATAACCTCCAACTCTTATTATCACACTCCCACGTGAATTTATAGTCGCATGCCAAGTGGCATGCTCCTTGGAGCTTGTATTGAAAAATCAGCTTCAGGGTGGTGCTGGTTTTGCAATGCCAACTTCAAGTTGAAGCTGGCTTTTTAAAAACTAATGGCAACATTGATATTCAGGTTTGAATCTTTTGCAGATATTATTGCAAGCTATACAACCAATAATAGAGACCATAATTTGAGTTCCCTTAGCAAGTTGAAACCACAACACTTAAAATGAGTCGAATCGGGGTCCACTATGTCCATCAATGAATTTTGATCGAAGCCCATTGATTGGCCTAGGTTCCTTGAATTTTTGAAACTATAATCTACATATCGCCTCCAACTCTTATTATCACACTCCCACATGAATTTATAGTCATGTGTCAAATGGCACACCCTTTAGAGCTGATATTGAAAAACTAGTTTCAAGGTGGAGCTGGAGCTGGTTTTGAAGTGCCAGCTTCATGTTAAAGCTAGTTTTGAAAACCACGACACCATTAACATTCAAGTTTGAATCTTTTACAGTTACTGTTGTAGCTATAAAACCAGTAATAAAGCCATAATTTGACTTCCTTTAGCTAGGTGAAACGACACCACTTAAAATGGATCGAATCGGGGTCCACTAGGTCCATCAATAGGTTTTGGCTGAAACCATTGATTGACCTAGGTTCCTTATATTTCTGAAAATTTGGCATTGGTTGAAAGATATCAGTGTCTACAATCTACATATGGCCTTCAACTCTTGTTATCACACTCCCATAAATTTATAGCCGCGTGCCAAGTGGCACATTTCTTGGAGCTGGTATTGAAAAATTAGTTTCAGGGTGGAGCTGGTCTTGCCAAAACACCTTCAAGGTGAAGCTAGTATTACATTATCAAAATCAAGTTCGAGTCGCTACTGTAATACCACCACCATAGTGTAATTTTCATTGCGTAATGTGTTTGTCTTCATATCAAATAGAATTCTATTGCCATTCAGTATAAATCTCTCATTACATATACAATAATAATTAATCCACAATTAACAAGACACTTAAATCTGTGTTAAAGCTATTTTAGTTTTACAAATTTTAATATTACAAATCCAATTTCCATGAGGAAAATTTTCTACATGAAGGTCAAACTAGTAAAATCCCATGTCTCACACAATTGTAGATTCAGGAAGACATTCTCATCCTAATACTAATGGAACTTCAACTTGCCTACACTATGGCCCAAATCCAATAAACCTGTATGTCATGTAAGTCAATAAGCAAATTGTAATAAATAGAAAATAAGATATGATTTCAGATACTTATTAAATGGATTATAACTTACTTGAAGTATAGTGTTGCAATGTAACAATTTGATTGGTATACAAGATATAACACCAACTGAATACAGATCCTCATTCCCACCAGTATTCCAACACTGCACAATATATGCATTCCAATTCATCTAGAGAAAATTCAAATTAGTTACTTCACCATTTTCTATCTATAATGTAATTAACTAACCCTTGTATTGGTAAGCATGCCCAAGAATACAGATAACAAAGATGATGTTGTAATATCAATATGAAGAATACAGATAGAAAAAATATACTAAACCTTAATTCCTCCTAATCCATGTTATTAGAACTTACAAGAATACAGACAATTATTTACTTCAATTTCTTAATCAACCACTATATTTTAATAAAAAATAATTTTGATATTACTAGTTACAGATGATAAATCTTCTTCATATATGTCGTCATCGCTTGTCATATTTCAATTATCTATAATTGATCAAAAAACCAACACATTCACATATTTACAAAATTTAATAACCCAATTTTTACGGAATAAAATTTATAATATAAATGCATAATTTTTCGACACATACCCTTGTTGCAAATTTGGATAGTTGCACTTGTCATGTGACACACCTCGAAAGTCGCATCCACAACATAGCCTAGACTTTGAGGTTGACTTCTCCTTTCCTGATTTCAATCTCTTCCCACATCCCTTTGTTCTTATTATAGACGGATCAACAATACCAAGGGATCCATCCATAGAATTTTTTTTTATGTTCATTGTTGCATGTTCTACGAATGTTCATATCTTGAATTTAGTATAGATACTATCGAATTGTTGATCCAAGAAATTTGTCCCCTCATCCTCAAAGATGCATCATCTATTAGTATTGAAGCTTTATATGATAACCTCGAGTGTATTATCATCAAAAACCTTTCTAGATCATTAGTTATATTTTGTTTCTCCAAACCATATATTGCTCTAATATTTTCATCTCATGTCCATCGATTGAGTATATACTTCTCTAGCAAATGAAACACTTGGTTGATACAAAAATAAGCTAACATATGTCTACATGGAATATCCTTGAACTCAAATTTCATACAACTACAGGATATGTAGTCGCTCTTTTGGTCATGTGTGAGGACTCTTGGTTTGGATGAAGAACAACTTTGAAAATTCATTACATGGTAAACCACTGAATCAACTAATGTACATGTTTTTTCCACATAATATTCATGACTATCACTTAATTCACTTTGAAACTCCAGCCATAACTTTTTTTGTACAGCTTAATCATTTGAATTTTCATTGGTCAGTTTGTCATAACCTTGGGACTCTCGTTCATATTAACATGGTCTGTAATTAATTCATTGTGTCGTAAGTGTCTTAGTGCCATATTGAAACATGTTATACAATTCATCAATGAGTTCTTATATGAGACATACCTCTTGAAAAATGAATATTAGCTTTCAGATCTCTGACGACTTGGTATTCCAGCACAAAATAGATGTCTAAAATAAACTGGAGCCCACTTATGTCGCATGTCATACATCAACAATAACCAATCATTTTTCTCCAAGTTAGCAGACTTAATAACCTCTTCCCATGACTTCTCAAATTCTTAAGATGATCTAGCATTTACAATGACATTCTTTATGCTCTGATAGTAGTTTCGACCCTGCTAATTTTTTTGAGAATTTGTTCAATATATGCCACAAACAATAACGATGCACAATTTGAGGGAAAACTTATGCAATGGCTTTCGTCATAGCAGGATCATGATCGGTGATGATAACAATTGGTGCACCTTTAGGCATGGCTTCTAGAAACTTGTTAAGCAACCAAACAAAGGACTTGGTTTTTTTCATCATTTAGAAACGCACAACCAAAAACAATTGATTATTGATGATGATTAACTCCTAAAAATGGTCCAAAAATCAAACTATATTTGTTGGTGTTATATGTCATATCAATTACAACTACATCACCAAATACACTACATGCCCTCCTTGATACATGACCCGCCCATAAACACTTAGTAAATATATTATCTGTATCAGTATCATAATCAGAGAAAAAACATAAATTTTTCTCTTACTTAGTGGCAAATAACTCAATAAGTGTTTCAACATCAACACCATTATGTTCATCCCTAAGCTCTTGTTAGAAGTTTCTAATATCTCTTTCTGTGCAACCTACATGTTCGAGCCCTCCATACTCTATATCTAATAATTGTACTGGATGACAAGTTGGCACATTAGCCTCTGAATACTGTTGAGTCTGTTGGTGCAAAAAGCATCAGACATGAGCAGCCTGTAGGACCGGTGCCGTCGATAGAGGGGGGGTGAATATCGACTTGGAAACTTTTCGGAAACTCATCGAAAACTTCGATGTTTGTTCTTTCTACTCAGAGAGTTAGTAGCACAGTGGAAAAATAAAGAACGAAAAACAAACAAAGAAGACATGCGGGTTTTTACTTGGTTCCCAACCCCCCAGGGTCAGTATGTCCAAGGCCTAATTACGGGTAGCACCCGTCTACTAATGGTCTCCTTTCCGGACTTTCTGGAGGCGGAGAAACCTGTCTTACAGTTCAAGTTTACAATCAAAATAATAATTAAATTAAGTGCTTAAAATAAATGCAAACCAAAAAAGAAAGTCGAAGCCTTGTCCAATCTGGAAGTCCGAAGTGCAGCGCACTTCCTCCTAGAGCCACCTTGGTCGCAGAGCTTCGTCTCTAGCACTTTTTCTTCACTCAGAATGCTTAGAATGTTGTAGCACATGTTGTTGTGAGTTGAGGGGTCGAAGCGCCTTTTATAGCTTCTTCTCGGGCGCCCTATAGCCTTTGGGGCGACTCTATTCGGTTAAAAATCCATCCATTATCGCGAACTTCGTGATGCTGATAAGAACTTCCTTTCAAGCGCCTGACACATGTAGGGTGCCTGATACATTCGAATCAGGCGCCTGATTCATTCAAGCACCCAGGAAAGTCTTCCCAGCAACCTATTTTCTTGTGTTTGCTCGCCTGCTTTGCCTCCAACTCTAGGTACCTGCAAGATACACAAACACAAGACAAACAAGTATATAATCTTAGCCTTAAAGATTGGTTCTGACTTTGGATTTCTCGCGAAACCCTAGGTCAAACCGACACCTAGTGTTCCCTTCTCAGGGAATGCACCCTCGCCTACTCCTCTCAGGAGAAGTTTGCCAACCGGCTTCTCCGGATGGACTTTTGCCCGATCTTCCAGATCAGGACTTCGGTGACCAGTCCACGACCATGACTTATTGCCCAATTCCATGAACCAGGACTTCGTGCCCAACCCTCTGTCAGGTCTTAGGTGCCCAGCCCTCGACTAGGACTTATTGCCCAATTCTACGAACTAGGACTTCGTGCCCAACCCTTGGTCAGGTCTTAGGTGCCCAGCCCTCGGCCAGGACTTAGTGCCCAATTCCTTGAGCCATGACTTATTGCCTAGGTTAACTAGGACTTTTCTTTACCTTGATAAGGATTTCTTTTGCTAGTCATATTAATCCTGATTAGACTTCTCTTGTGCCAAACATCAAGTCATGTTTGGCTCACTCCTTGGTCTAACTGGCCAACCCTAGGTTTTCTGCTAAACATCAGATCCTATTTAGCTAACCCTTGTTCTAACTGATCAAACCTTAGTATATTAACCAGATTTAATTTAGATTTTAACATCAGATCTTATTTGGCTAACCCTTGGTTACCTTAACCAACCCTGGGTTCTGGTTGACTCTGTCAAACATCAAATCCTGTTTGGCTAAACCTTTGTCAACTTGATCAATCCTAGGTTAACCCTACCAAACATAAAGTCTTGTTTGGTTTAACCCTTGTTCAGTTTGACTAACCCTTACCTTGTCTAACATATATTACTAACATAAGTATATATTGTTAAACATCGAAACAAAGGAAGACATTACTGATGCATCTTGTATCAACAATCTCTCCTTTTTTGATGTTTGACAATAACTTAAGTTAGATTATGTCAAAGGGTTAATACTAGGTTTAAACCTTTGGGAGAAATCGAAAAAAATCTAACTTCAGCTCTTCTCTCCCCCTTTGTCACACATAAAAAAAAATTACATAAAAATTTGCGCCAGCAATGAAAATTTTTGAAAAAAACTTCTCTTCTTGAAAGTACTTAGGATAATTGTTTTGAAAGCATAATTTTTGATAAAACATTTCAAAACTCTTTCCCCCTTTTTTTGAAAAGAAACTAAGTACTTGTTTTGTACAATATTATTAAAAAAATTAAGTACTCAAATTGCACCAACAATATGGAAAAATATGTAAAAAAATTTGAACTTCCCTAAGTCTGACAACAATCCAAGGAATCTTATTGACTACAAGAGAGTTCCTATGTGTCTTAGGGATTTTCCATAAATGAATATTTTTAATAAAATTTTATTTTGAAAGTATAATAATTTTCTTGACTTGGGGTCTTTTTCAGTCTGACACAATCCTAGGAAACCTTGTTAACTACAAGGAAATTTTTCTAAGTGTCCTGGAAATTTTTCAAACTCAAGTAAAAATTATTTTCAAATCGATTCCAAAAGTTAAAAATATTTTCGAAATAAGTTCTTGATTTAGTTTCTTTTCCAGTCTAAAACAATCCTAGGAAACCTTGTTAACTACAAGAAAATTTTCCTAAGTGTCCTGGAAATTTTTCAAACTCAAGTAAAAATTATTCAAATCGATTCTAAAGTTAAAAAGATTTTCGAAATAAATTTTGGAAAATGAAGATATTTTCAAAAGTAATTAGTTTTGAAGAGATAGTGTATAATTTTTGAAAACCTTTAATTTCTCTTTTGATCTGAACCTCCCCCTAAACCTGACACAGTCCTAGGAAGCTTATTGACCACAAGTTAATCTTCCTCTGCGTCGTAGGGTTTGATTCAAAAAGAGTTATCTAATAATTTAACAAAATGATCAGAAAATAGAACTAATTTCTTTTGAATAGGACTCCCTCTAAACCTGACACAATCTTAGGAATCCTTACAGATCATAAAGGATATTTCCTATGTATCTTTAGAGTTCATTCAAATCAAAAGAGCAATTAGCACAATTTTTTAAATGCATTTTGAAATAGTATGACAAAAGACATAATTTGCGAAAAAATATTTTGAAGGATATAATAAGTTTTTGAGATATTTTTTGAAAATATATTTTGAAATGATAATAATTTTTAAAGCACAAACTATTTGAAAGATCTGACTTTTCGAAAAGAGTAATTTCTGAAACGAATAAATTTTAAAAAATATTTAAAAAAAACTCCCCTAACCCTGACACCGTCTAACTCTACCTAAGTGTCTTAGGGGACTCTAGTGTTAACCTAAAAGATTTGTGTCTATGTGTGTAGGTCAAACAATTTTCGAAGGGATATATAAGTTTTTGAAAAACATGTATCTATAATTAAGCAATCAATCAGGTATGAAATTCATTAAAATATTATTATGTTGAACCATTATTTTGAAAATAGATTTTTTGAAAAATATCCTAAAGATTTTGAAAAACTTTTTGGAAAACATTTGCCAATTAATTAGTCCTTAACATCTCACCCATTCTAAATGTCTCAATACAAGCAAACATGATTGCCTTATGGGTGCATTGTGATATACTTGAATAATTTTTCTCAATTTATTTATAGACTGGTTGACCTTGAGTTTGATTCGAGTTTAATCAATTTGTAATTTAAAAGTAGATTTCAATAATCGGCTTATAGGTCTTAGCGAGGAACAGAGGCCTTCTTTGGCCATAGCCTTATTGGATCATCAACCCTTACCTTAGACAAAGTATTTTAAAGAAATAATACTTTTATTTTACTCTTTGAAAAACTCTGGTCTAACTAGTCTAGGATGAAGCGAGGTAGCTTCAGCTAGTTCCACTTAGCTAGGCCAAGCTTCCCTAACATACTATCATCTCGCCCCACCCTGGTACTAGGTTAGGCAAGTGTCAACTAATCTTTTCCTATCTAATCGTTCTAAATAATGCAAAAAAAAAAATTAAACATGAATAACATGACAGATATTTTTTAAAAAAAAGACAAATGCATGTACATGACATTTATGCATGAGTCAATAAGTCATAACATTTTAATTAAGTTTCTAATAATGTATCAAATTCCCGATTTAATACATATCGTGTGAACCCTCGAATATACCAACCCACTTTAATTTGACATATTTAATATTATTAAGTTGGAGGTTTCGGTTGGGTAGAATTTTATTTGGTTTCATACTTAAAGGTAATTAATTAGAACTTAGTTAGTAGATTAAGGATTGAAATTATTAAGGATTAGTTAAGATTGAATTTATCATGAATTAATTAGGATTAAAAAATTGTTACGAATTAATTAAAGTTAAGGATTAATTAGAGTTAAAATAACTAAGGATTAATTAGAGTTAAAATAATTAAGGACTAATTAGAGTTAAAATAATTAAAGATTAATTAGAGTTAAATTAATTAAGAATTAATTAGAGTTAAAATAATTAAGGATTAAATAAAATTAAAAAAGATTAATTAGAGTTAAAATAATTAAGGATTAATTAGTTTAAATTAATTAAGAATTAATTAGAGTTAAATTTAATTAAGAATTAATTAGATTTAAAATAATTAAAGTAAAAGAATTAATTAGAGTTAAAATAATTAAGGATTAATTAGTTTTAAATTGTCAAGAATTAATTAGAATTAAATTGTTAAGAATTAATTAGAGTTTAAATTAATTGAGAATTAATTAGAGTTTAAATTAATTAAGAATTAATTAGATTTTAAATTAATTAAGAGTTAATTAATTAAAGTTGAGGTTATTTAAGAATTAATTAAGGTTTAAGAATTAATTCGTATTTAAGTTATTAAGGTTTAATTTGAATTTAGGTTATTAAGAATTAGGGTTTAAGATTTCAAAGTTAAATAGTAATTGTGGGTCTAATTGTATCATTGTTATTAATTCAACAAATTCAGAATCATCTACTTTTTCTTTTTCATTTAATTTTTCAAGTTTGTCTAATACTTCTGCTTTGTTTGAATCTGTATAGAATTTATTAAATTTTTAGCTTTGATTCTAAGAAATTCTTCTTCCTCCTCATCCTCATCATCAGAGTTATATTCTTCTTCATCTTCATAGTTGGTAGAATAGTTTTCAGGGTTGTTTATTAATGTCTCGTAATTAATTTCAAGATTATCAGAATTATCCAAGAAATTTTTAATTAAATCTTCATTATTATCTAAAAAGGTGTCTAAATTATTCTTAGCATTATCAGAATTATCTTTAGATTTATTAAAAAGATTATTAATTAAAATATTATCTTTAATATTATCATTACTAATTTTCTCAGAATTTTTAGAAATATTATTAATGACAATTTTATCTTTATCCTCAGAATTATCAACAATATTATTCTTATCAGCATTATCAAATAAAATAGTGGAATTAATTTTAAAACTTGTTGCATTGATATTAAAGATTAAAGAATTCATATCTGATATTTTAGTATTTTCTAAGTTTGATAATTTGTCATATAATATATTAAGCTGATTATGTAAAAGATCTAATTTATCAGAAAAATTATCTAAATTATCAGACTTATTAACATGCTTGTGAAACTGTGCAGGAATTTGAAAATTATTACCAAAAGTAACTTTTCGTACCTTGGTCGGACACTGGTTCTTGTAGTGTCTGTGCATTTGACATTTGAAGCACTGGATATGGCTCTTGTCCCTCCGGACTCCTGGCGCTGGTACCTCCTTTGCCACCGGTGGTGACGATCGAGTCTTACGAGTAGGACACTGCTTTTTATAGTGTCCTCTCCCCCTGCACTTAAAACAAATATATGATATTTAAAAATTGACATAATTGAAAAAATACCTAAATTCACCCTTGCTCCCCCTCAACTCCTGGCGTCTTTGCTTCGTCGGCTGTTAGTCCGGTGAAGAGCGACCGGGCTCTGATACCACTTGTAGGATCGGTGTCGTCAATAGAGGGGGGTGAATATCGACTTGGAAACTTTTCGAAAACTCATCAGAAACTTCGATGTTCATTCTTTCTTGTCAGAGAGTTGTAGCACAGCGGAAAAATAAAGAACGAAAAACAAACAGAGAAGACACGCGGGTTTTTACTTGGTTTCCAACCCCCCAGGGTCAATACGTCCAAGGCCTAATTACGGGTAGCGCCCGTCCACTAATGGTCTCCTTTCCGAACATTCCAAAGGCGGAGAAACCCATCTTAGAGTTCAAGTTTACAATCAAAATAATAATTAAATTAAGTGCTTAAAATAAATAAAAAACCAAAAAAGAAAGTCAAAGCCTTGTCCAATCTAGAAGTCCGAAGTGCAACGCACTTCCTCCTGAAGCCTCCTTGGTCGCAGAGCTTCATCTCTAGCACTTTTTCTTCGCTTAGAATGCTAAGAATGTTGTAGCAGATGTTGTTATGAGTTGAGGGGTCGAAGCCCCTTTTATAGCTTCTTCTCGGGCGCCCTAGAGCCTTTGGGGCGCCTCTATTCAGTCAAAAATTCATCCATTATCGCGAACTTCGCGATGCTGATAAGAACTTAAGGGCACCTGATACATTCAAGCGCCTGATGCATTCAGGCGCCCAAGAAAGTCTTCCCAGCAACCTATTTTCTAGTGTTTGCTCGCCTGCTTTGCCTCCAACTCTACGTACCTGCAAGATACACAAACACAAGACAAACAAGTATATAATCTTAGCCTTAAAGATTGGTTCTGACTTTGGATTTCTCTCGATGAATGCACTCTCGCCTACTCCTCTCAGGAGAAGTTTGCCAACTAGCTCCTCCGGTTGGACTTTTGCCCGATTTCCAGATCATGACTTCGGTGCCTAGTCCATGACTTCGTGCCCAACCCTTGGTCAAGTCTTAGGTGCCCAGCCCTCGGCCAGGACTTATTGCCCAATTCCACAAACCAGGACTTCATGCCCAACCCTTGGTCAGGTCTTAGGTGCCCAGCCTTCGGCTAGGACTTATTGCCCAATTCCATGAACCAGGACTTCGTGACCAACCCTTGGTCAGGTCTTAGGTGCCCAGCCCTCGGCCAGGACTTAGTGCTCAATTCCTCGAACTAGGACTTATTGCCTAGGTTAACTAGGACTTTTCTTTACCTTGATAAGGATTTCTTTTGCTAGTCATATTAATCCTGACTAGACTTCTCTTCTGCCAAACATCAAGTCCTGTTTGGCTCACTCCTTGGTCTAACTGACAAACCCTGGGTTTTCTGCTAAACATCATATCCTGTTTAGCTAACCCTTGTTCTAACTGATCAAACCTTAGTATATTAACCAGATTTAATTTAGGTTTGATCATCCTGCCAAACATTAGGTCTTATTTGTCTAATCCTTGGTTACCTTAACCAACCCTGGGTTCTGGTTGACTCTGTCAAACATCAAATCATGTTTGGCTAAACCTTTGTCAACCTGATCAATCCTGGGTTAACCCTACCAAACATAAGGTCCTGTTTGGTTTAACCCTTGATCACATTGACTAACCCTTACTTTGTCTAACACATATTACTAACTTAATTATATTGTTAAACATCGAAACAAAGGAAGGCATTACTGATGCATCTTGCACCAACACAGCCAACCGCTAGTATTTCGATGTTTGACAATATACCAAGGTCTGGTTAATCTAACCAAGGGTTAAGCCAAATAGGACTTGATGTTTGATAGGGTAAACCCAGTTTTGATCAGTTTGACTAAAGGATTAGCCAAATAGGACTTGATGTTTGGTAGAGTGATTAGCACCAAGGGTTGGTCAGTTTGACCAAGGGTTAGCCAAACAAGACTTGATGTTTGGCAAAGTGATCAAACCATGATGTGATATGTTTGACAATATACCAAGGTTCGGTCAGTTAGAATAAGGGTTAGCCAAACAGGATTTGCTTTTTGGCAGTGAATGTTGGTGCTGGAAGCACCAAGACCGAACTCATGTTTTGATAATGGCAAAGGGTTCATAAGTTAAGGTTTTATTATGATCTAACGATGTTACTCAAGTGTGCAGGAAAGTCCTAGGAAAACTAGGCACAAAGTCCTGATTCTAGGAATTGGGCAATAAGTTCTCGCCGAGGGCTGGGTGTTGGTGCAGACAGCACCCAAGTCAAACCTGCGTTTTGATAATGGCAAAAGGGTTCAAAAGTTAAGATATTATGTTTATCTAACATGCTACTTGAGTGTGCAGATTGAAGTCCTAGTGAAGGACTGCTAGGCACCTAGCAAAGGACTGCTAGGCATTGGAACCCTAAGACCCAGCGAAGGGCTGCTGGGCACCTAGCGAAGGGCTGCTGGGCACCTAGCGAAGGGCTGCTAGGAGTTGAAGACCTAGCGAAGGACTGCTAGGCACTAGGCGAAGGACTGCCTGGAACCAAAGACCTGGCGAAGAACAGCTAGGCACCAGGCGAAGAACAGCTTGGTACTGAAGACCTGGCAAAGGATAGCTAGGCACCTGGCGAAGGACTGCTGGGCAAAAGTCCAACCGGAGGATTCGGTTGGCATCAGGTAAATTCTCCTGAGAGGAGTAGGTGAGGACGCGTTCCCCGTCGAGGGAACAGTAGGCGTCAGTTCAACCTAGGGCTCCATTTTGGAGACCCAAAGTCAGAACCAAGACAGCTAAGGCTGTATAAAATTAATACATTATTGCTCTGTGTTGTTTTGGACTAACCCTAGATGTAGGACCGAAGGAACGAGTGTCTGCAGCTCAGAGAGCCTGAAAGGAGTGAGGCAACAACTGAGTAGGGCGCCCGCAGTGTCCCGGGCGCCCCCAAGGTGAATACAAAACAAGAGGAGCAAAAGTACGCTTCGGAAGCTAAGTGGGCGGGGCGCCCCCGTGCTCCCAGGTGCCCCGGATGCTCTGGGCGCCCTGAGCTCAAGCCAACGAAGCGGATAAGAGTTAAGCCCGCAAGAAGCCAGCGGATAGAGTCAACCCGGGCGCCCCCAGTATCCCGGGCGCCCATGTCAAAGTTTGATCCCGAGTTTGAAGGGATCAGAGCTGACCGAGAGTTGCTCGGATCGGCTGACACGTGGGGGGTGCCCCCAACGTTCCGGGCGCCCCCGGAGGCTATGAATAGCCCCTCGACCCCAAGGCTTCACAAGACACTTCCTCCAACGCTATTACGCTCTTCTTCTCCAGCGCTCTGCTCCGGAAACCTCCCAACTCGAGATACAAGCGCCAACGACGTCCCTCTGCTCCGAAATACAATTCACACCGGACATCGATAACAAAGAGCTGTTTTTAAGTTTACTGTACTACTCTTGTAACATCTTTCTGCAAACTGTTTTGCGCATATAGAATTGCCCACAGTAAACGGTCAACGACCGTGGGCCTTGGAGTAGGAGCCGACCGCGACTCCGAACCAAGTAAAATTTTGGTGTTCGCGTTTGTTTTATTTTGATTTTTCCGCTGCGTATTCTCTTTCTCAATTCGAACGATTTACGAAATTCACCCCCCCCCTCTATCGTATTCTCTCGATCCAACAAGTGGTATCAGAGCGGGGAAGCTCAAATTTGGTGCAACCACTAGTTTGAGAATTTTTTTTCAGATTTTTTTTTCTTTTTTTTCTTTTCAAAGTTTTATCGTTAATCAAGACCGGTGCAACACCCCTCGATAATTATTTTTCTTTATCCCGTACTACTAATCCAAGACCAAGTCTTGGGACATAGTTTGCCTTTCTTTTATCTCTTTTCAGGTAAAATCATTAATGGCCATGCAAGAAGGCTTCAGCACCGCAAGACCACCTCTCTTCAGTGGGGAGGACTTCTCCTACTGGAAGAGCAGAATGGAGGTCCACCTGAAAACTCAGGTGGACATGTGGATAATCATCCAGTCCGGACTGGAGATTCCAAAGACTGCTGAAGGAGTACCACAGACCTACACAGAGTGGGATATCGCTCTGAAACGAAAGATTGAAGCTGATGCTAAAGCAACCCAGACCCTCCAATGCGGCTTAACAAAAGAGGAGCTGAACCGGGTGGGTCCATTCAACAGTGCCAAGGAGCTGTGGGGTAAGCTGATCGAGCTGCACGAAGGAACTTCAGATACTCGGATCAGTAAGAGAGATCTCCTCCTGAACAAGCTGTACACATCAAGATGAACGACAACGAAACAGCAGCTCAGCTCCATGCCCGAATTCAGGCGCTAATGAACGGACTACACACAATCGGTCACAAGGTAAAAAACCATGACCTGATAAGGTACGCTCTTAATGCTTTCCTGAGAAACACCTTGTGGGCATCTATGGTAGATGCATACAAGGTTTCAAGGGACCTGTCAAAAATTAAATTAGACGAACTATTTTCAGAACTTGAGTTGCATGAGCAGACTAACTACACCCTGGTCGAGAAAGGTATTGCCTTTATTGCAGGTAAAGCTGGAAAGGTATCAAAGAAGAAACCTCAACCTGCGCCCGAGTCTAATTCAGACTCAAACTTAGAAGACGAAGAAGGAGATCGACCTAAGCTGGTCCGACTGGCCCGGAACTACTACAAGGAATTGAAGAACCAAACCAACAGAAGGAAAGCCAGCCGAAGGGAGGATGAACCAGCTGAACCCTCAAATGAAAAGAACAAACCCAACGTGACCTGTTACGAGTGCAAGAAAAATGACCACTACAAGTCTGAATGCCCCAATCTGAAGGAAACGAAGAAGACAAGGAAGAAGAAGGCACTTCAAGCAACGTGGGACGAGTCCTCCTCCGAAGAAGAAGAAGAGGTCCCACAGTCGAACCTGCTCGCGCTAACCGCCTCAGAAGAAATCGAGACCGAATCAGAATCGGAACAGGATGACGACACACTGACATTTTCAGAGGACGGCGAAATCACGATAAGTGGTTTTTCTAGAAGTCAGTTAAATGAGTTAATTTCTTATCTTTCTTGAGATTTGGCGAAAGCTAAACTCCGAGTCGAATCCCTTCGACAGGAAATAAAACTCCTGAAAGAGGGAGCTGACTCTAGATCCTTAACTGAGAAGGTTCAAGAAGGAACCTCTACTCAAGTTGAAAAACTTGAGAAAGAGAACTCCTCCCTGAAAACTCAGGTTAAGGACCTTAGATCAGCTTTAGAACGATTCACTTCTGGTTCCAAGGGTCTTGGCATGATTCTTGGAAAACAGAAATCGGTTCTAAATCGATCCAGACTAGGCTATAGAACCAAATCTAGACAAAGATCCTACTATGCTGTACTGAACCAGTCCAGAAATAAAGTTCAGGCATGGGTACCTAAACTGTACCTGAATAAACAAACTGGATCAAATCAGTATTGGATCCCCAAGGACAAGATTCACATCTTGCCAAACCATTATCGTGGCTTTAGTCCAGGGGGAGCCAAATTAAAAATAATATTTATTGTTAGATAAAATTCAATTCTTGTTTGCAATGATTGATTGTTTATTTAATTCTGTAATTTACCATGCTTAGACTTAGGAATGGTTAGTTAAGGACTGAACCAATTTAACTGAAATTTGAACAACATAGTATTGGGTGGCAGTGAGATGATAGTACGTTAGGGAAGATAATTCTAATAAGGTCAAGTATTCTCTACTTGGTCTCTTTAGACTGGTGAAACTAGCCGAAGCTACCGATCCAAGACCCAAACTAGTTAGACCAGAATTTTTCAAAAAGTAATTTTGAAAATGAAATTTCATTAAAAGGCTTTGTCAAGGAAAGGGTTGATGATCCAATAAGGCTACGGCCAAAGAAGGCCTAGTGCCTCGCCAAGACCTGGAAGCCAATTTTTGAAATTCAAATTCAAATTATTCTTTGTCAAATTCGAATCTAACACAAATTTTCAGTTAAATGTAGATTCAAACATTTTTTTTAAACTCAAAATCAACTGTTTTCAAAATTAATTTAAATTTTTCAAAATAACTCTATCTACCAAAACTTGTCTCACAAAACCCATAAGGCAAATGTGATTGCTAACCCTAGATTGGGTGAGATAGACTAGGATGTGAAAATCAATTTAGGCTATTCCTAATTCTAATTGGATCCAAATCAATAAAAACTCTTTATGTGTAGGAACATAAGGATTTGGACCAATGGATGTTGTATAGCGGTTGCTCCAGACATATGACTGGAGATAAATTGAAATTCACCAAACTCAAGTTCAAGAACCTAGGCTCAGTGGCATTTGGCAACAATGCTACACTCAAGGTAATTGGGTCAGGTAATATTGAACTTAAATCTGACTTTGTTATTAAGAAAGTTCTTCTGGTTGAAAATTTTAAATTTAACTTGCTTAGTATAAGTCAGTTGTGTGATTCTGGTTATATAGTTACTTTCAACAATTCTAACTGCTTGATTAGAAACCTACAAGACTCAGAAATCATGCTTAAGGGCACTAGAAAAAATAATGTTTACACTATAAACCTACCCCTAGTACCTAAATGCATGTTAACTCAGTTAGAACAATCAAACCTCTGGCATAGGAGATTAGGTCACACTAACCTAAGAATTATTTCAAAAATCACCCAACTTGGCTTAATTAAAGGTATCCCTAAAATTAAAAAATATGAAAACTTAATATGTGAATCATGTAATCAAGGTAAACAAACCAGTTCTAATCACAAACTAATCCAATCTGATCAAACTCAAACCACACTTGAGCTCCTGCACCTTGACCTATTTGATTCACATGGAGCCAAGTCACTAAGCGAAAACCGATACTGCTTAGTAATAGTTGATGATTACTCTAGGTTTACCTGGGTTAAGTTTCTAAAGACCGAAGATGAAACCCTAAACCTATTCAGTGACTTTTGTAAGTTAATTGAAAATCAAAACGATTCTAAAATCAAAAGACTTAGGAGTGAACACGGGGGAGAATTTGAAAATCAACGATTCGAGGAATTTTGTAAGGTAAATGGGTATGTACACGAATTTTCGTGTCCTAGAACCCCCAGCAAAATGGGATAGTCGAAAGAAAAAATAGAACCCTACAGGAAGCTGCTAGGGCTATGCTCAACGAATTCAACTTAGTTAACCAATATTGGGCAGAAGCAATTAGTACGGCTTGCTACATCCAATATAGGGTCCTGATTAACAAGTGACACAACAAAACACCCTATGAATTATACTACCATAGACTTCCAAATCTACACTACCTAAGGGACTTTGGATGCAAAGTCCATATCCTAAACACCAAAGACTATCTAGGAAAGTTCCAGTCTAAGTCAACCCCAGGCATCTTCCTAGGATATTCAACCACAAGTAGTGCCTATAGGGTTTATAACAAACAAACTAAGAAAATTGAAAAAACAACCAATTTAATATTTGATGAAGAAATTAACTCAAAATTTGAAAAAACAACCAATGTTTTGGACTAACCTTGGATGCAGGACCGAAGGAATGAGTGTCTGCAGCTCGGAGAGCCTCAAAGGAGTGAGGCAGCAGCTGAGTAGGGCGCCCGCAGTGTCCCGGGCGCCCCCAAGGTGAATACAAAACAAGAGGAGCAAAAGTACACTTCGGAAGCTAAGTGGGTGGGGCGCCCCCGTGCTCTCGGGTGCCCCCATGCTCCCGGGCGCCCCGGATGCTCCGGGCGCCCCGAGCTCAAGCCAACGAAGCGGATAAGAGTTAAGCCTGCGGGAAGCCAGCGGATAGAGTCAACCCGGGCGCCCCCAGCGTCTCGGGCGCCCCCAGCGTCTCGGGCGCCCCCGTCAAAGTTCGATCCCGAGTTTGAAGGGATCAGAGCTGACCGAGAGTTGCTCGGATCGGCTGACACGTGGGGGGTGCCCCCAACGTTCCGCACGCCCCCGAAGGCTATAAATAGCCCCTCGACCCCAAGGCTTCAAAAGACACTTCCTCCAACGCTATTACGCTCTTCTGCTCCAACGCTATGCTCCGGAAACCTCCCAGATACAAGCGCCAACGACGTCCCTCTGCTCCGAAATACAATCCACACTGGACGTCGGTAACAAAGAGTTGTTTTTAAGTTTACTGTACTACTCTTGTAACATCTTTCTGTAAACTATTTTGCGCATATAGAATTGCCCGCAGTAAACAGTCAACGACCGTGGGCCTTGGAGCAGGAACCGACCGCGACTCCGAACCAAGTAAAATCTTGGTGTTCGCGTTTGTTTTATTTTGATTTTTCCGTTGCGTATTCTCTTTCTCAATCCGAACGATTTACGATATTCACCCCCCCCCCCTCTATCGTATTCTCTCGATCCAACACTGGGCACCGAAGTCCTGACATAGGGTTGGGCAATAAGTCCTGGTCGCGGACTGGGCACGAAGTCCTAATTCGAGGAATTGGGCACCGAAGACATGATCGAGGGTTGGGCACCGAAGACCTGACCGAGGGTTGGGCAATAAGTCCTGGTCGCGGACTGGGCACGAAGACCTGATCTGGAGGATTGGGCAAAAGTCCAACTGGATGAGCCGATTGGCAAAAAGGTAAACTCTCCTGAGAGGACTAGGCGAGGACGCGTTCCCCGTAGGAGGGAACACTAGGCATCGGTTTGACCTAGGGTTTCATTTCGAAAGCCCAAAGTCAGAACCAAGACAGCTCAGGCTGTTAATTGTGCTTAACATATTTATGTGTTTATTATTTGTGCTTTGGAACTAACCTTGGTTGCAGGAACGAAAGGTTGAAAGTTTCTGCTCCCAAGAGCCTAAATGAAGTCAGGCGCCTGTTTGAACATGCGCTTGTATGGTGACAGGCGCCCAAGAAGGGTCAATTCCAAGCCATCTCGAAGCAAGCCTCCACGTCAGCAATTGAGGCGCCTGTGTTGATACAGGCGCCCCAAACAGCTCAGGCGCCCCAGTTGAAGGGATAAGTGTTGGTCAAGTCTGCGGATATGAATTCGCGCAGAGAAGGCCACGTGTCAAGCACCCCCTTCAACACAGGCAGCCCAGCAGCTACTGTATAAAGCGGTTCACTCAGAATACAACTGCTTCCAATGATTTCTAACAAGCGCTCTGCTCCAAACGCTCCGTGCTCAAGTCTCAAGCGCCAACGACGACCCGCAGCTCCGAACTACAAATCTTCTCCAATCGGCAGTATAAAGTTTTTATTGCTATATTTTAAATTCTGTATTCAACTTCAAACTTGTACTATTTTCTCGGAATATAGAATTGCCCATCGTATATGCTCAAGGACCGTGGGCCTTGGAGTAGGAGCCGACCGCTACTCCGAACCAAGTAAAAAATAAAAGTGTTAGCATTGAATTTTTTCGCTGCATAAATTGCTATTTTTAATCCAAAAATTGTTTATCGATATTCACTCCCCCCCCCCCCCCCCTCTATCGATTCTAAACGATCCCACAGAGAACCCAGGGTTGGTCAGTTTAACCAAGGGATAAGTCAAACAGGACATAATATTTGGCAGAGAGACTAAACCTGTCTAGTCGATTAGATCAAGGACTAAGCCAAATAAGACATGATACATGGCAGAAAGAAGTTTAGTCAGGATCATATGACTAGAAAAGAAGTCCTTGTCAAGGCACCGAAATACACTAAGGCTACATATAGTAGAGGATAATGTAATCCGGTCTATAATGTAATTAAGTTTGTAATGTAATGTAATCATTGTTATGTTTGGTAATTAGTTGTATGTAATCTTTGATAACAATTACAAGTTGTATTCTTTTGTTTGGTGAGGGCAATCCATCCTGTAATGTAATCAAGATTTACGACCGACGACCGTCGCAGGGCGACCGGTGACCATTGACCGACCGACGACGGCGGTCGCCGGCCGGCGGCGGCGGTCGCCGGCCGGCGGCGGCGGTCGCCGGCCGGCGGCGGCGGTCGCCGGCCGGCGGCGGCGGTCGCCGGCCGGCGGCGGCGGCGATCGCCAGCGGCGACGGCGGCGGTCGGCGG
>JAGFNQ010003109.1:25838-103196 GCA_024364735.1 Boesenbergia rotunda
TTTACAAGCTGTAATGTAATCAGATTACGGAGGTTTTGGTTTGTAATCCAGATTAAAAATCATTAACCTCTTTTGTAATCGATATTATGTTACATTACAATCTTAAAGTGATTCTAAATAAAGGAATCCAACTTGTAATATAATCTCGATTATATTACATGATACAGCCTAATAATTATACGAGTATAATTCGCATTGGGTCACCCCACGATCTGACCATTGCACCAACCAAGTCCTTTAACGTTTTTCAAGTAAAAAAAAACACTTTAAAATAATACAAAAGTAAGAAAAGCCCTGAAACTGCGGTTGTAAAAAATCAATGCATATTTGGAAAGGTGTGTCAAATTTATAAAAAAATGAAAAAAAAATTATTTTGAAGGCCAGATTTGAGAATTCCTTTTTTAAAAATAATAGTGAAAATTTAAATTTATTTTTGTCTCCAAATTAATTGTATTGAGGAGATTATTCAAAATAGATATAAGTAGGAGATTTAAGAAGATTTATATGAGTTTTTTTATAATTTCTAATATATCATTTCAATGTCACATAAAAATATAAAATCCATAACTCTCTTCACAATTAAAAAAAATCTATATAATTTTGTTATGAACTCTATATTGTCAAATTTTATACATTATTAATTACTTGCTCCATCCGTATTATTAATTTTGAAACGAAAAAATAAATAAATTTTCATTATTATTTTGTGAAATACAAATTTCAAATCTGACATCTATAATGACATGAGATTTTTTTTTCTTTAGTTTTAAAAACCTTTTATTCGAAACACTCTTACGACACTCACAAATTACAAGATTCTATTTTTACGAATCTAATATATGATAGAGTTGTAATAAAAAGCATGTAATTACAACATAAAATTTAACGTGAATAATATGATATTTTATATGTACATGTTCGATTATCACTTGGACACCGACGACGGCATCTGACTGTCACCCCGAACAAAATTATAACTTAGGGGCACGGTGAACCCGTCGAAGATCGCTGCAATTAGAGTGTCACGTCATTCACGTTGAAAATTCACCTTGTCTATCATTTGGTATGTGATAATCAACTTGATTATAAAAATAATACACAATATGAATTCACAACGTGAAACTCAACGTAAATCTAACTATAGTGATCTTCGACGTGTTCATCGTGTCTCTCAGAATATAATTTGATTCGGGACGATGATCGAGATCGCCATTACTATCTAAACAATAATCAAAAATGTACATAAAAATACCATATCATTCACATTAAATTTCACATTATAAATTTAAGCACCCTATCGTAACTCCTGGATTACATGTCACAAAACCAAACCACCAGATTCCATGCATTAGTGGACGGGCGTAATGAATGGCTCGAGGACTACTAACAAACTAATCCACCACCCACCCGCCGTCTCCGCCTCTGCTTTATGTTGTGGCGGTGGACTGTTGGTAGTGCATGTCCCGGCCAATTACCAGTCTATTCATTCATTTATCCTTAAAATGTTATTATTTTTTCTTTTTCTTTAGAAAATAAATAAACATTAGCGTAGCCGTAGAAGCCACAAATTAGGCTTGGAACTTTTAGAGGCGTGGAATCTTTGAATTTCACAAGCCAACGTTTTGACTCGTGGCCGGCGTAGGAATCTAATCCAGCTGATCTTTTCTTTTCTTTTTAATACGTGCGTACGTTTGTTTATTGATATAATTATTATAATATAAATACTTAATATCTATAAATATTATATTATAATAGCTGTAAATTATAAGTAGTTTACTGTAATAATTTCGATTCCTAATTATTTTAACAATCTTAAACAATAAATATATTTTTGAGAAAAATATAATAAGATGAGAAAAATTATATATTTTCACCCATTTCCAAATTTGGAAGAGACTTTGTGGGCTTTCACGTTTCCACGTTTAAATTGGATTCTTGCCGATCGACTGTGGGATTGGAGAAGTCAGCGGATAGGAAGGGAAATGAATCGTGTGTTCTTTTTTGATTCAGTTTGGCATCTTGTTGTAATTTCCCAAATAAATAAATAAATAATGGTAATGTGATTTTCTTTATCAGTTGAGTTAAATTCAAAATCAAATAAAAAAGAATAGCCTTCGAAGAAATCCACCCAGCTTCATGCGATCACTTACCCTTGTGAGTTTGATTTACCTTTTATATTTGAAAGTTGAGTGAAGTGGATGTTGCCTTTCCCTTTTCACCTTGTTTACATTTTAAAGAGAGCCATGGTCCTATGACGTATCTAGGTTAAGCTACTTTGTTAATGAGCGTGAAAGCGTAGATAAAGGGTTGTCTTCGGGATTTACCTCCTCAGTATTAGTCCTAAAATAAGTTGGAAGGGGGACTGGGATGAACGAATCATCTTTTGCCACTGTGATAGCGTAGACAAAAAGGAATGAGTGCCCCTTGCCCGGATCATGACTCTCCATGCATTGTCAGTTGGAAATACGAATGAAACAAAGTTAGAAAGAAAGAAAAAAATTTCATCTCACATTGAAAGTTTAAGATATTAAGGTTAATTTATAATATATCATAAGCATTGATATAATATATCATAAGTATTGATATACGAGGAAAACCTCTTTCACATACTCTGCATAGGATATAAATTGATAATTAATATTTGATTATTACTATCTTGATATCTAGGGGTCAAAATTTAGCAAAGTCACTGTGATCGTGCTACTCACGTACTAGTCACAACATCTAGGCTAGTAGCCTCCATGATTTATCTCTTTCGTATTGACCCTGGGATAGATTGGCGGGGGCACTGGGAGCGAACGAATCACCTTTTATCACCTGCATAAGGGTGCAAATTCAGAATTTGGATTGTATGGAACTAAAGGTAACTCATGTGCAAGCAAAGCCAACGCGTGTCGAATACCGGACCATTCGGGGAAACATTTGCTTAAGCGAATCAACTTGTATTTTGTCACATGAACCTTTTTGCTTAAGTATGTAACGGATGTATTAATCAATGGTTAATAGAGAATCCATAATCGACCGATCGATGACCTCAAGCAATGGACACACAACAAGAAGTAGAAGCAAATTCCTCCATCTTCATTCCCCTAATTTTTTTATGTCGTGTTCATTTCGCTCAGCAATCTACCCGACGGTCGTGATAGCGTTCAAGTACCTTCTCATGTCACCGCAACTGACTCGTGTTTGGTAGTGATCACGGTTTACTGTTGCATCCTGGAAATTTGACGTCTATCGCGACCTCTGGGCAACGCGAGAGGGGACGAATTTGTTTTATGAAAATCTTGTCAAACGCAGGCTTTATCTTCTCTCTTTCCCGAGCACTCAAAGCCCCTTTTGAACTCGACTGTCGGGCATCTCGACAGACTCAAGATACCTCTCAAGTACTCAGCTTCACTCTTCAACCACTCAATAGTTGGTCGACCGACTCGGTGCTCATCAACCTGCTCGGGCGACTCGACAACTCTCCCTACTCGGCGCACGGAGGCCCACTCGGGCACTCGATAAGAGCTCGGCTAATTCGACACTTAGCTAGCTTGGCTCAACGACTCAAGCAAGCCGCTACTCGACATTCATCCCTCCTGACTCAGTAGCTCTGCAATTAGGTGACTCAGCCGACTCAAATATTGGCACTTCGCATCCCACTTGGGATTGAGAAGCATTCGGGAGTACTCGGCTAAGCAACAACGACGTCCCACTATTAGTGTTCAGACAACTCGAAGCTTGGATGAATCAGCCTCGTAGACCATTTGAGATTATCAACTTAGGTTATCTAACAAATAACATTGAATTTTAATTTTGTAATTTCAAATTTAATATAATTCCCGTATAATCTTTGGTGAAGATTATCCAACATAGTCATCACTTTCCGATTTTATGTATGAAAGGTTCTTGATTTATCATTTTGGTTCACTCTACTAACTTAGTCTCTCTTTTTTTCTAATGTCTTCCTTAGATCATTCTAAATATTTTTTCTAAAATCTTATATTAATCCCTTGTTCCTACAATAGGAATTAGATGCTTGCGATAAGTTCTCAAATTGTAATGTGACTTAGTCATAAGATTCAAGTTAGTAATTTCTGTGATTTATCTCCTCCGTATTAATCTTGGGATAAATTAACAAGGATATTAGAGACAAACGAATAACTTCTTCCACTGTCAAATTGTAATGTGACTAATCTAAACGTATTCTTCTATCTATTTTAAAGCTTCTTATACATGGGAAAATGTAAATTAAATCCATCGAAATCTAATTGCCTAACACTACTATTATAGTATATAAGGCTTTAAGACCTCCGGAATTATGGTACAGTGGAAGAGTGACTAATTATCATCTCAGACATCTACGATTTAATCTTCAACTACAACGTATTTTGTAAGAATTATTTTTTTTCAAATTGGACGTGAATCTTGGAACGCTAGACTTTTGGATTGTCTGTCGCGAGTACTTCCCGATTTACTTTAGTGCTCGATGAGAAACTTCCATAGAATCGAATCGATCGTTCGAGGTTGAAAAAATTTCGTTAATCATTTTTTTATATAAGACTTTAAGGACTTGTGTTATTATGAGATTAGTTACGAATATTTATTTATTGTAACGGTGACATCCGAGGACATGTGTTATTAAGCATATTATCTAGCTCAACTAAAGACATTAATGCACTTAAAATAATAAATTATAAAATTGGTAAGATATACTTTCCACAGCTTAATAAATTAGTAATGATTAGATTTTTCATAGATAATTAAAAAAATTAAAATTTGAATTTCAGTTATCATGTTACGATATTATAAAATATTTTTTTCTCCAATAAAAAATGAATAATATTGATCATTTAGATGAGTCTTTACGAGTATTTTTTGATTTACGCTGGTAGTCTTCATAGAAAACTTTCGTGAGACTCGATTGATCACACCTAAGATTAATTATTTCAAAAAATTACATATCTAGTGTAAAAAAATCCACATAAATACTTTTATGTTTTTAATTAACATCAAATATTTAACTTAATTAATTTTGAAATGATTACTATGGAAATTTTTTAATGATCATTAGGATAAATTAAGAAGTATTAAGTGGTCTAATTTAATATTTTTAAGTCAATTATCTATTAAAAAAATTTATACATTAATTCAATAAAATTAAAATTCCATCCTTATATAAGAAAGGAATAAAACTATATTCTTATTAATCTTATCGACTGATTATTTGAAAACAGTAACTAGATATTTATAACGTTTATTTGTAATTTTTTTTGCAAATACATTTAAAAATCTAACAAATTTGATCATGATGTGACTACTTCTATATTTAAGTGTAGTTGACAATGTTATTTATATTAATATAATACCTCATGAAAGTGGGAATTATAAAGGATATTATCTATAAAGGTCATTCTTTTAGTAGATACGCTTAATTTGTTTTCTGCATAGTTCATTTCATTTTCTATCACCCTTTGCTTTTTTTATATTGACTTGAATATCGAAATAACTACGTTGGGTCTCCTGATCTGCTTTTAACTTTTTTTTCTTTGAATATTTTCTAATTATGTGTGAGATCTTTTTATAATCAACCTCTCCCGATCTTTTTCTTAAATTAATCATCTATAAAAAAAATAGTAATGATACGCACAGTGAAAGTGAATGTCACAGTAAAACTTTAACCGTCAATTGATGGCATGTTCGACGTCCGATCGTCGATCGAACACTACCGACTGCCTTCGGCCGCCGCCCCGAAACCAAACTATACCCTGGGGGCAAGGTGAACCCGTCGGGGATCGCCACAATTGCGATCTCGCATCATTGACCGTCGATTTCGATGGGTTCACCGTTGCCGGTGATCCTGACAAGTTCACCGTCCTCCCAAAGTATAGTTTGATTCGGGACGGCAATCAGAGGCCGCCGGTGGTGTCCGATCGACGATCGAACATGTACACATTAATTACACGCCGTTCACTATAATTTTCACTCTCCTAAATTCACTCTTCAATTCATGATTATTTATCAAAATTTAGAATCCATCCCACATGAGAGAAGAAACTTATACACATGTTAATCATGTATCAAATAATTATTTAAAAACAGTACGTAGATATTTATAATTTTTTATTTGTAAAATTCGTTTTTTTTTTTAAATTTTGCAAATCAACCTTAAAAATCTAACAAACTTTTAAAAAGCAACCGGAATAATTGCAATATTTATAAATTAAATAGATCATAATTAAATAATCGAGCTAAATAAACCGGGAATTTCTTCCTTATATTTGCCGAGCCAAATAGACGATCTACCTAAGCACTTTGCATCGTTTGCCTTCCACGGTCCTACGTACCTCATCCCTTGGCTACTCCAATGGCCGCCGCCCTTCGCCGCCTCTCCTCCTCCGCCGCCGCAGCCTCATCCTCCTCCACCCTTAATCAACCTTCCATCCGCCCTCACAAACCCTCTTCCTCCCTCCCATCCTCACTCCGACTCCCGCTTCAATCCTCCCCCTGTTTAAGCCACCGCCTGACTCTGCTCTCTTCGGTCCCCACCCGCCGCCTCCTCTGTTCCGCCGCCGCAGCCCAAGTTTCCGCCTTTGATACCGACGACAAGCCCCACGAGCAGTGCGGCGTCTTCGGCATCATCGGCGACCCGGACGCGACTCAGATGTGTTACCTGGGCCTGCATGCCCTTCAGCACCGGGGCCAGGAAGGCGCCGGCATCGTCTCCTCCGACGGATCCGACCTCCACTCCAGCACCGGCCTCGGACTCGTATCGGAGGTCTTCTCCGATGCCTCCAAGCTCGCTCCCCTCGTCGGCTCCGCCGCGATAGGCCACAACCGCTACTCCACCTCCGGCGCCGCCTCCGCCCTCGCCAACGTCCAGCCCTTCGTCGCCGAATACCGCTTCGGCCAGCTCGCCGTCGCCCATAACGGCAATCTCGTCAACTACCGTTCCCTCCGCCACGAGCTTGAGTCGAAAGGCTCCATCTTTACCACCACATCCGACACCGAGGTCATCCTCCATCTGATCGCCACCTCCGCCGCCCGCCCCCTGATCGCCCGCGTCGTCCAGGCTTGCGAGTCACTCTCCGGCGCCTTCTCCCTTGTATTCCTCACAGCCGACAAGCTCATCGCCGTCCGCGACCCCCACGGCTTCCGCCCCCTCGTCATGGGCCGCCGTCCGAACGGCGCCGTTGTCTTCGCCTCGGAAACCTCCGCCCTAGACCTAATCAGCGCCGACTACGTGCGCGAGGTCAACCCGGGGGAGGTGATCGCCGTCGACGTCCACGACATGTTCATCGCCACGTCCTACCTCCTCACCAGGAAACCCCGCAAAAGCTGCGTCTTCGAGCACATCTACTTCGGCAGCCCCAACTCGATCATCTTCGGCCACCCAGTCCATGCCTCCCGCTATGACTTCGGCGCCGCCCTCGCACGAGAATCCCCCGCTCCGGGAGCCGACATCGTGATTCCGGTGCCGGATTCCGGCTTCTTCGCGGCTCTCGGGTTCTCCGGGGCCTCCGGCGTGCCCTTCAAGCAGGGTCTCATTCGCTCCCACTACGTCGGCCGCTCCTTCATCGCCCCGAACCAGGCGGAACGCGACCTCGCCGTCAAGCTCAAGCTCGCCCCCGTCGAGGGCATACTCGCCGGGAAGAGCGTCGTCGTCATCGACGACTCCATCGTGCGAGGAACCACGTCTTCCAAGATCGTTCGGCTCATCAAGAACGAGGGAAAAGCCCGCGAAGTGCACATGAGGATCGCCTGCCCTCCCATCGTCGGCTCCTGCTACTACGGCGTCGACACGCCGAGAGCAGAGGAGTTGATCTCCAACCGGTTCTGCGTTGATGAGTTGAAGCAAGAGATAGGCTGCGACTCGCTTGGCTTCCTCTCGCTGGAGAGCATGAAGGGAGCATTTGGGGAGGGACGCCACATGCTCTGCGACGCGTGCTTCACGGGCAAGTACCCCGTGCCTGTGCCGGAGCCCTCTGCGACCGAGGTCGGCGACGAAGCAGAGGAATGAGGATTTGGCGGCGGCTACTGCATTTTTAATTATAGGAAGGAAAAAAAAATTTCCCATATTTTTTTTTATTTTTACTCTATTTTAACGAATACTGTTGTTAGCAACGGAAAAAAAATCCGTTAATACCTCACTGTATATTCCCGTACCCAACAATCATTCATCACGATTATATTCAAGAATGCCTAAGGGTTGTATTTTGGACCGACGATACCAACCCTAAAGAGGAAATTTTGCTCCAAATAGTTGACTCTAACGGTTGTGAATCATCTCCTTAGTTGACTGATTTATTTATTCATTTTTAATTCTCTTAGTTGTGGAAAAAACAAAAGCAATTTACTCGTCAAAGCCCTCCTATTAATCCGTCTTAAAATTAATATAAAAAAATTTAAATTATGAAGATTATTAATCCATATACTGTAGTTAGCACATGAAAATTATGGATTCATTGACTTTGTTAAATTTTAATCTCAAACCTCAAGATAACAACATTACACGTGCTAGCTATCAGTCTATCTACTGAGAACTTTAAAGTGTGACACCATGATAAAAGGTGAAATCATTATTTTAATGATCTCTAAGAGGACGACACTAGGGATGACAATGGGTTGGGATCGAATCAGATTTTATATCCTCCGTTCCCATACCTATCGGTATATCGGATATCTATTCGAATACTCATACCTATTAAAAAATCGGAGATCTTCTATACTAATAATTTTTTCTCTTTCCATCTGATTATATTATTTAACAAAAGTTCATTAAAATTAACATTATATTTAAAAAAATATTTATCTATAATTTTACAAATAGATTAAACATCTATAGAATATATTCCTAACATCATCATAAATTGTTAGTAAATTTTGAAGGAAAAATTCTTTAATGTGTGTATATATATATTATTTAATTGGATATTCGGATTAGATATCAGGTATCGATAGACTCTCCTCTATTCGGGTCGATTGTCGGATCTTTCATCGGATTCATAAAAAGTTATCATCCCTAGACGCCACATATTCTTGAAGAAGATAAATTATAAAGACTTATTCGGTCTTAGTTGAACGATTTTTCTAAATAGGAGGTATGAAATAACCCGAAACAATATTTTATATTTATTAGGAATTGAATCACACTCTTAGAAGATGATAGTTTACGATTATGATAATCAATAATTAACTTTATTTTAGCATTAGATATACATTTTGTGCCAATTAATCATGGAGGTGAGCAGTTCGATCCCACTAAAGTTTTTCACCAGCCACGAAAGTAAATCAGGAAACACTCACAATGGGTAGCCCATCAGCCTACCATTCTTAGGTCAACCGTAGGTTACGAAACATTCATATATTAATTTGCTAGGCTAGGACTTGATCCTTAATTAGATGCCTAAGAAATTAAGAAGATTATACTGCTGCATTATTATCTGGGGACTAAAGCGATATGTGATCGAACCTTTATAAGAATGTATAGTGATGGGGTTGAGTACCCCGTGACTGACATGTGGACTGAAGAAATTGTACGACAAGATATAGCGAGTCTGAACGACTCTCTTTCCGAAGCTCCTGAGACCCTCTCGGGAAGGGGATCCCCCGAGACCCCCCGCGGGTAGACACGCCCCGGAGATCAAATCAGAAGACCCACTCCCGAGACCACCTCGGGAAGCCGGGTCCCCGAAACCCCCTCGGGAAAGCAAAATGCCCCAGGGGCAGAAGACCCCGAGATCACCTTGAGGAAGCGGAACCCAAGAAGTATTCGACCTCAAGTAATGGTCCCCCTTTCTTCGGATCTGTAGATAACTATTATCACGGAGTCATCATGACCCCTAATTATCGCAACAATCCGAACTTAATGACAACGTGGACCGTTACAAAGGTTATCCTGTAACCGACAATTGGGGGGATGTGACAAACATCATAGATACTCGTGAGACAGTCGCCGCAGGTATAAAATGTACTCCAACCCCTCCGGTAAGAGGGGGACGCTCTCCCTACGTCACGCATATTCTTTTCTGCCTTCTCTTCATCTCCTGGATCGAGGCACTGACTTGAGCGTCGGAATGAGTTTTGCCAGACAACCTCCAGCGTGTTTCTCTAATGCTCATGTTAATCTCGCAGGGTATGAAGTACTTCCTCCAGTGTCAGTGTCCGCCTAAGCTGAACCCTGGTGACCAACCGTTGATGTCGATTCCTTCCGGAACAAGTTTGACACTATCTGTGGAAAACCAGTAAAGGACCAGAAGGAGCACCGATGGCAGAGCTAGCGGGACAATCCATCATCCTAACAAAAGAAGAACTGGATCGCTTAGTGGCCAACGTCGTCAAAGGGGTGCTCGAACAACACCAAATCGAGCAAGCCGCCTCACAGCGAGGTGTTTCTGTGCGGGAGGAGATCCCCAAAATCTCCATCTCATTCCTCCAATCGCGAAGATCCGTCACACCACCGGGGCGACGCACCGGAGTAGCCCCGGATCACTAGCGAGACTCTCCCGGAGACATTGAGAAGGTCAACTCGGTAGCCTCTAGCACGCTGAGATACGAAGATGGACAGGGGAAGAAGGAGGAACCTAAGGCCTCCCCTAAGGCTCCCTTTACTTCCTTCTCATCCGAGATTGTAGAAGATGTTGGTCCAATCGACCCAAGTGTGATCGGGAGAGATCATGAGTTTTGATGTGTGTGTTAATATGATTAAGTTAAGGTTTCATGTTGATCTAATATGTGTATGTGAGTGTTCAGGTTTGCAGGATACACATAAACTTAGTTGGATGTCTTCGGGTCCAATGAAGAATGGCATGGGGAGACGAGCCGTGGGCTTGCATGCAACCGAGGGATCGTGGACAAAGCAGGAACGATGAGCCGAGGGAAGCGCACTTCGAGGCATACGCGAAGGATGGCATGGGAGATGAGCCATGGGCTTGCATGCATCCGAGGGACGAGAGCCAAAGTTGAAGAAGGCTTGAAGGCAACAGGTCAAGGATGTTGGAAGAAGGAACGATGAGGCGAGGGAAGCGCACTTCGAGGCATACGCGAAGGGTGTCATGGGGAGACAAGTCGTGGGCTTGCATGCATCCGAGGGACGAGAGTCGAAGTCGAAGAAGGCTTAATGGCAACAGGTCGAGGTTGCTGGATGAAGAGCCAACTAAGTCGTGAGAATTCGAGTGCTGAGAGAATTGTACTCGGGAAGGGAAATCCTAGGATTTGAGTGCTGAGATAATTATACTCGGGAAGGGAAACCTTAGGTGGCAGTCGACTGATGCTTGGATCAGTCGACTGATCCGACTGATCCTTGGACCAGTCAACTGGTGTCGACCAGAATTTGAATCGTCAAGCTGTGACATTCAAATTCGCGAGGACCAGTCGACTGGTGTTAGCAAGAAGAAGCATCCTCGGTATCGGAGCAAGAAGAAGCATCCACCTCCACCAAAGCAAAGTCAAAGGACCACATATTTTCTTTGGGTGCAACAAGAAGGGGCACTACAAGAACAAGTGTCCATTAGGTAAAAAGGAGGTAAATCCTAAACCCAAGTCAATTTATTTAAAATCTAACATGGGTTGTAGGGAAAAGAATGAGAAGAAGGATATTAGGTGTTACACGTGTGGTGATTTAGGACACTACCACACCCAATGCTCAAGGAAAGGAGAATTCAAGAAATTGGAGCATTTGAAGAAGTGGGAGAAGAAGGAGAAGAAGAGAAACTCACATCAAGGGGGAGCTACAAGGGTAAGGGAGATAATTCCTAACTTTAAGCATTTTTCAAATTCCTCCATGTGTGCTAGAAATAATAAGAATTATTTACCTATGCATAATTTTGGTTTTAGATATTGTGATAAAAATAGGGTTAATATTGTATATCAAAATCCTAGAGAATTCATGTTTTATGATAAACCTAGAATCTTTAGACCTAAGGACCAAGACATTAATCCAAAGAAAAAGGAGACGCATGCCTAGACAAATGGGTAAATCTAGAAATGTCCAAGATGAACATGATGATGCTAAGGTTAACCTCGTAGAGAGGGAAAATCAAGCTTTGAGGGCAAAACTCGACAAATTAGAGAAAACCCTAGAGAGATTTGTGGGATCAAATTGAATCGATACAGAGGGGGTGAATATCGTTTGTTAAAATTTTCGGACAAAGAGAGTAATTGCGTAGCGGAAACAACAAAAATAATCGCTAACACGGTTTATTTTTACTTGGTTCGGAGTCGCGGTCGGCTCCTACTCCAAGGCCCACGGTCCTTGACCGTTTACGATGGGCAATTCTATATTTTCGTAAAAGATAACAAGTTGGAGTACAAATATAGAATTTAAAATGAAATTACAGCACTTTAAAAAAATGAACTTTTACCGACGACCGGAGAAGTTGGAATTTTGGAGCAGTGGGTCGTCGTCGACGCTTGAATCGCGAGTACGGAGCTTGTCGGAGCGTAGCTCTTAAATGAGTGCATAGAGAGCAAGTTGTACTGAAGCCTTGGGGGTGAACCCCTATTTATATCAGTCACTGGGGCGCCTGTGTTGAAGGGGGCGCCTGACACATGGCATATCCTGCGAGAACTCCAATCCGCAGACTTGACCAACGCTTATCCCTTCAACTGGGGTGCCTGAGCTGACTAGGGCGCCTGTGTTAACATAGGCGCCTCATTTGACTTGGTCTAGAGGCTTGCGTGGCAGTTTGCTTCGAATGCTTGGAATCAACCTTCACTGGGGCGCCTGTTTCAACACAGGTGCCTAGCCCAGTGAGGTGCCTCACTCCATTGAGGCGCCTAGCAGCAGAAATCTCCTTCCCTTTATTCCTACAACCAGGGTTAGTTCCAAAACACAAGAAACATATAAATGATATAGAATAAAGCTTGATTTACAGCCTGAGCTGTCTTGGTTCTGACTTTGGGCCTCCCAAATAGAACCCTAGGTCGAACCGACGCCTAATATTCCCTCCTACGGCGAACGCGTCCTCACCTACTCCTCTCGGGAGAATTTACCTTTTTGCCAACCGGCTTCTCCAGTTGAACTTTTGCCCAGTTTCACTCACCAGGTCTTCATGCCCAATCCGCGACCAGGTCTTAGTGCCCAACTTTACTCACTAGGTCTTCAATGCCCAGTCCTCAACCAGGTCTTACTGCCCAGCTTCACTCACCATGTCTTAGTGCCCAGCTTCACTCACCAGGTCTTAGTACCCAACCTTACGTCAGGACTCAGTTGCCCAGCCTGCAGCCAAGACTTAGTGCCCAATTCATAAAACCAAGACTTAGTGCCTAGTGGACCTAGGACATTTTCTGCACACTTAATCAGCATTGTTAGATCACAACAACACCTTAACTTCTGAACCCTTTGCCATTATCAAAACAAAAGTTCGACTTTGGTGCTTCCAGCACCAACAAGATTCATTAGTGGATCTAAGGATTTAGGCATTGTGTCGGGTAGTCAAAACCCCAACAATGATAGATCGAGTCTAGGATACCGATCTATTAGATCAAATGCTATGGAAAAGTCATATACAAGGATGTCATATGACTATAACAAAGGAAAGGCCAAAAATGGCAAGGGAAAGTCATTTAAAGGGAAGAAGAGGAATTTAACCAAGGACAAGGTGTCTAAAGTTAAGAAGGTTAGAGTTGTAGGTCAAGAAGTACCGGAGGTACACCGATGTAGCCTTGCAATTATAGATAAGTCACTTAGGGAGGTGACCAAGACTAAGAGCTCAAGGGGGAGCTCTAGGAGTTACGATGGGGTTCATGGTCAATGGATCTCAGGAGGATTTCTTCTGGAAGTCTTGATGGGATGTGGAATGTCCCAAAGTATTTGGAGACAAATTTGAATCTTAATCCTAGAAATTTGGCACATCAAAAGTGAGTTTCATGCATGAAAATATGACAATGAAACCATATTGCATGAAAATTGGTTCTCAATGTGTAGATGTCATATAAATCAATGCTAGGGATGCATTGTGGTTGGGTATGAGAAGATACATCAAGAAAAGATCAAAACTAGGACTTTAGGTCAAGGTTCAATTGAACCATTTAGATAGTGTTGAGTTTTGTGTCAATCTTGGGATTGGTAATAAATACATGTGTGAATATATTTTTCCCAAGTAAACACGGGTACCACAAATCTCTCCACAAGTTTGGAAATTTTTGGAGATGTGTGGAATTTCTGGTGCATTTTTGAAATTGGGTCAGAAATGCTGAAAATATAGGGTACCAGTCGATTGATGCAGAAGGCAGTCGACTGGTACAGTTCGATCTAGAAACTAGGATATTCTATGCATCAGTCGACTGATCTTTATGTTTACTCCATCAGTCGACTGATCCCCCATCAGTCGACTGATACTGTGAATCTTTAAAAGAATACCCCGCGCGAGGGTGGTCGAACCTAGGGTTTCAACACCGCCCCTTGTCGCCACCTTCCTCCTTTGATCTCCCCAGCTCCTCTAAGGCCTCCTACGACCGTGAAATCGTGCCTCTAGCCATTCTCCACCATAGATCCGAATCTAGAGCAAGAAAAAGACCTTCTTTGAGTCAACCTTGATCATCATCCATCATGCAACGAATGGAGAGACGGTAACGAAGTGTTTGCTTTATTTTTCCCATTTGGTTCGTGATTCATAACTAACTCTTCATTTTGTGCATGTTTACCTTATTTTTTCTTCTTGATTGGGTCATTCTTGGTACATGCATATGGTATTTGCATTTTAGGGTTAGGCAAAAGTGAAGGGTTGGTAAGGGACCATCCCGACAGCCTCCCATAGATTTTGCAGCACCTCGATTCCGTTCCGAGGTCTACCGGCGGAGATTTGAAAATGCTGACTTTATTTTAATGAATTGTCGATATCTCAATCAATCATATTTCCAGGAGATTACTCCTCGCATAATTGAGATTATCACTTATTTTGGAATTGAAAAGTTAGTGTACTGTCAGCATTATGTAAACTTTGATCTCTGCAAGGAGTTTTATGCAAATCTCACATGTAGTAGTCCCGATGACATGACATATGAGTCCATGGTAGGGGGAGTCACCATCTCTTTGTCACCTGCATTATTAGGATCATTCTTAGGATGACGGATTTTGGAAAACCCATTTACATGCTTCCCCAATGTCACTGAGCCATTAACCTTGTCTAATGTAACCATTGATCAAATTCATCGTCATTATTTCGATAATCCTCGACCTCCTCTGCAGCGTATTTTTATAGCTAGGCGCATGAGTGCAGTTAGCAACATCCTGTATAAAATTGTCCTAGACTGCATTCTGCCCATTGTCACCAAGGGGAGGTCAAAGATTCGGCTACCTCACTTGATAATGATGTATGCTTTAGAGAGGAGATTAGACATTGACATCGTCTGTCATGTATTCGCATCTATTGTACATTTTTTGCATGACGTCAATAGGAAGGTCTCCATGTCATTCGGTCTTATTTTGACCAAATTTTTTTTATCTAGAGGTATTAGCATCACTAGAGGTCAGATTCATCAGCTGTCCAAGGACTACGACCAGATATGTTCTCAGCAGTTCTCCTTGGCTGGGATTGAGAGACAGGAGGAAGTGATGGTCTGGCGACGTCGTCAGCATCCTCCAGCTCTGATGATGATGAGGATGAGGAGGTTACTCCTGCTGCTGCGCCTGCTGGGATTACAAAGGAGCGAATCTCTCGACCAGAGGCAGTGGTTCACGGACTTCGGGAGGACTTTCAGAGGTTTCAGTAGCGACAAATTGATATGTATGAGATGATGCAGCGCTGGGATCTGATGTACCAGGCCCCTCCTCCTCCTCCTCCTGGCGATGATGTATAGTCTCGACATGACTTGGATGTGATGGTGTTGAGAGTGTATTTAGCTTGAGCATGCCTTTTATTATCTCTCAAACACTATATTTGATATTGTAATATTTGAGGATTTCGGGATTATGGTCCTTGTAGAACTCCTTTTATGGTTATTGGTGAACCCTTTACCTCTCTTAATATTGCTTATATGAAGTGTTATTACTTTGGTTATAGGTTGTGCGTACATGATAAATTTCAATATACCTTCTATCAAAAGATTTTGGTATAAAGGGGGAGCTTTCATCACCTTTCTTTCAATAGTGTTAATATAAGAACAAGAGGGAGGATTGAAAACATTTCTATGTTTTAAATAGTATGGGATAGACTTGTAAAACACATGGTTTTAAACCTAGGATGAAAGGTTGATACAAAATGGAGTGTTTTCAAAGAATTTAAATTTTGGTGAAAAAAGTCAAGCATATTTGGCATTTTCATGAAAATATATTTTTCTAGGTTAGAATATATCATAAGAAATATGTTTGCAAAATTTCAGAATTTTTTGAATTTTCTGGAATTTGTTAGGGATTTCTGAATTTTGGCTCGAAGGCTGAGAGTTTTCAGACTGGTTAGTATCAGTCGACTGCCCCATGGGGCAGTCGATTGGTGCCGATGTTTTTAGTGGGTTTGCAGTTTGAAGGCACCAGTCGACTGGTGCTGATGTTTTCTGATTTCTGGGAATTTTCAGAACTAAAAACTTATCCTAAATTGATACTAGGGGTTAATATTGCTTGGGGCAATCGTTTTGTTGGTATCAAAGGGGGAGAACTTGTGGTTTTAAGTTAGTTTTTAACTTAACCTGTGGAGTTAGTTTTTAACTTAACTTGTGGTTATGGAAAATTAAAAATTGTGTATGAGGGCATAGGATAAGGGGGAGAATGCATGTGTATGCTTCTTAATTTGTTATGTCTATAATTTTTAACTGTTGTTTTTGCAACTAACTTAAACATATTGCCACACATCAAAAAGGGAGAGATTGTTGGTGCAATCGACCCAAGTGTGATCGGGAGAGATCATGGGTTTTGATGTGTGTGTCAATATGATTAAGTTAGGGTTTCATATTGATCTAATATGTGTATGTGAGTGTGCAGATTTGCAGGATACACATAGACTTAGTTGGACGTCTTCGGGTCTGGTGAAGGATGGCATGGGGAGACGAGCCGTGGGCTTGCATGCATCCGAGGGACCGTGGACAAAGCAGGAACGATGAGCCGGGGGAAGCACACTTCGAGGCATATGCGAATGATGGCATGGGAGACGAGCCGTGGGCTTGCATGCATCCGAGGGACGAGAGCCAAAGTCGAAGAAGGCTTGAAGGCAACAGGTCATGGCTGCTGGAAGTAGGAATGATGAGTCGAGGGAAGCGCAATTTGAGGTATACGCGAAGGATGACATGGGGAGATGAGCCATGAGCTTGCATGCATCCGAGGGATGAGAGCCGAAGTCGAAGAAGGCTTGAAAGCAACAGGTCGAGGCTGCTGGATGAAGAACCAGCTAAGTCGTGAGAATTCAAGTGCTGAGAGAATTGTACTCAGGAAGGGAAATCCTAGGGTTCGAGTGCTGAGAGAATTGTACTCGGAAAGGGAAACCTTAGGTGGCAGTCGACTGATGCTTGGATCAGTCGACTGATGAAGAGCACAGAAATATCAGTCGACCAGAATTTGAATCATCAAGCTGTGACATTCAAATTCATGAGGACCAGTCGACTGGTGTTAGCACCAATCGACTGTTAACGATCAGAACAGTATCGAGCACTATTTAAGAGGGCTCGTTTTTGGTTAAGTTTCTTCGGCGAAACAAGCTTGGGTAAAGCCTGTTAGTAGCCTACAAGTGCTCAGAAGTTGTTAAGGGATTGTGGCGAGGTTTCTCCGCCCACAAGGAGCGACAAGAGCTAGCCGAAGGTCTTCCAAGGACTCATCCATCGACGAATCGGGATCATCCACCTTACTGACAACCGTGGAGTAGGAGTATCATCTCCGAACCAAGTAAACGGTTTGTGTTAGTATTGTTTTAGGTTTTTGTTTATGTTTTCCGCTTGCGCTTGTTAACACGTGTAGGAAGAAAATCGAAAAGCAGCTATTCACCCCCTCTGGCTAAATGACAAGGTCCCAACAGAAGATCCCATGTCAAAGCAGTTTTGCGGGCCTGGGATTGCTGATTACGACGGGAAGATAGATCCGGAGGATCATGTCTGTATGTTTGAAAATGCGACACTCCTACACCAATATACAGATGGTGTAAAGGCCGAGTGTTCCTGAACACCCTATCCGGAGCTGCCCAACGATGGTTCCAGAGGCTGCCCCCGGGTTCTATCAACTCCTTCATGGAGTTTAGAACCACCTTCCTCCACCACTTCGCTAGTAGTCATCGCTATCAGAAGACGACACTCAATTTGTTCGCTCTCAAGCAGAAGCCGAAAGAGCCGCTCAAGGAGTACATCCAGCAGTTCAACCGGGTGGCACAAGATGTGCCAAGTGCGACGTCGGAAATCCTCGTCAGCACCTGTACCCGAGGGCTCTCGGAAGGGGATTTTTTCTGGTCATTGGTGAAGAAGCCACCCGCTAGCTTCAATGATCTGCTGGGGCGTTCGGTAAAGCACGTCAACGTGGAGGAGGTGCAATTCGCCCATCGTAAGGAACCAGCCGAAGTCCCCCCTCAACCCGTTACCCGGTCCAAAAGGAGGAAACCCCCAGCTCCAACATGAGGAAATGACCTTCACTTAGAGAAGGACCAGTGGGCTGGTCGACGAAAACTGGTCGAGACTGTGGACACTGAGCAGCCAGAGCCACTAATGAAGTACTGCGGCTTCCACGGCAGTGCTACACATTCCACCGAGGAGTGTCATGCCTTGAAGAAAAAATTGAGTGAAGAGGCAGACCCCAAACCTCGGAAGAAGTGAAAGAAGACGGGGTATCGCTAGAATTCCCCTCGGCGAAGCTTTTCTCCCAGACGAAGGCAGTCGGGAGAAAACGAGACCCGACACCGGTCCCAATCGCGATCAAGGGGAAGGAGTCGGGGGCCTGCACCCCGTAGGTCTCCCTCCTTGGAAAGAGACCCCCGGAAGGGCAAGACCCCTGCATGCGGCCCCCCCTTTGGACATGTGGGAGTTATCTCTGGAGGACCCACCGGAGGAGATTCCCATCGGGCAAGGAAGTCCAACACCGGACGTCTGGAGAACTATGCAATTGGGACGAGCCGAAGCTAGGATCATGGCCCTACAGTCTCGTTCGGCCCCAAAGACTCGGAAGAGGTGGAAGCTCCCCATGAAGATGCCCTGGTGATCCTTGCTCGCATCGCCAACTATGAGGTCAAGCGCATCTTCATAGATACAGGAAGTTTCTGAACATCCTGTACAAGGCTACTCTGGATCAAATGTAGATCGATGAGGATGAACTACATCCGGTCTTGACCCCGTTATTTGGCTTCATCGGGTATCGAGTACAGCCAATACGGAAAATTACCTAATCCCCATCATTGGGCAGTGACATGCTCGAGAGGACCAGGAGGACACCCTTTCTGATCGTGGACGCTCCATCATCCTACAACGCCATCTTGGGCCACCTGACACTTAGTGTCTTCCAGGCAGTGGTCTTTGTCTACCACCAGAAGATAAAATTCTCGGTAGGCAACCGAGTGGTTGAAATCAAAGGGGACCAACTGGTATCTCGGCGATGCTACAGTGGAGAAGTCAGATCGGAGTCCTGGAAAAACCCGAGGGTGCAGGATGGCTAATTGGAGGAAGCAGCCAGTCACAGAAGGACAAGGCTAAAAAGCTCAAGAGGCCAGAGCAGGCCAGCTATCTTCAACCTTGTCACCCCCGGTATGATTTGTGTGGCATACTATATACTCGACTGTGTATTCTTGCTGCCTTACAGTGACTTCATAAAATAAAGGAACGTGCCATCACAAAAGTGTTAGTACATCTGATAAAATCCTAATGTCTCGCGGTGCTGTGGATGCCCGAGGTACTTAGGCTTGGTTTGGGTGCTACGGACGCCCAACCAAGAAACAAAAACCTTAATACCTCGTGGTGCTGCGGATGTCCAGGGTACTTAGGCTTGGCCTGGGTGCTACGGACACCCAACCAAGAAACAAAATCCTAATACCTCGTGGTGCTGCGGATGCCCGAGGTACTTAGGTTTGGTCTGGGTACTACGAACACCCAACCAAGAAATAAAAACCCTAATGCCTCGCGGTGTTGCGGATGCCTGGGGTACTTAGACTTGGTCTGGGTGCTACGGGCACCCAACCAAGAAACAAAACCCTAATACCTCGCGGTTCTGCGGATGCCCGGGGTACTTAGGCTTGGTCTGGGTGCTACGGACGCCCAACCAAGAAACAAAAACCCTAATGCCTCACGGTGCTGTGGATGTCCGGGGTGTTGAGGCAATCTGTGGTCCAGAGTGACCAAGTGTTTTGATGTTTGGGCAAAGGATTTAAGTTAGCACTACAAGAAATATGACTTTTCGCAGCGCACATTTATGCTATCCGCAGCGCACATTGTATGCTGCGAAGTTCAAAGCTGTTGAAAGTCATAAGTTATGCGCAGCGCGCATTTGCGCGCTGCCGAAGGGGTTTTCCGCAGCGTGCATCCGCGCGCTGCAGAAGACGTGATCCGCGCGTTGCGGAAGGCCTTTTCCGCAGCGCGCGGATCACGTCTTCCGCAGTACGCGGATGCGCGCTGCGAAAGGACTTCTAAACCTCCGCACCTCTTCCGCAGCGCGCGAATGCGCGTTGCGGAAAAGGCCTTCTACACCTCTACACCTTTTCCGCAGCGCGCATCCGCGCGCTGTGGAAGGCCTTTTTTGTAGGGCACGGATGTGCGCCGCGGAAGAAGTGCAAAAGATTCAACACACAAATATCACATATACAAATATTAAAGCTCTAATATTTATTATCCAACATATAAATATTATATACAAAATTATAATAACACATTCACAATTATAATTCAGCACACCGTACACCAAATTAGAAAACCATCATCATCACATTTAATCAAAACAATCATTCATTTAGTCACATAAAACAATCCAAACTAGCCACAAAAATTCATCTTTACTACAAAAAAGTAAATGTCAAATCATTAGCAACTGTATCAGTCAGACAAAACAATAAACTTTGATGCCCAAGCTACCGTGCTTCCTAATGCATCCTCGAGAAAAAAGATCTCGTCGTTTGGCCGAATTAGCTCCACCTTCTCCACAAAAATTTTATCAATCCAAACTTTCCAACAAGATCCACCAAGAGGAACGTGATGTGCTTTTGCTTTTGGATCCGTGGATGCAATTCGACCTTCTGCAACGGCTTCATCAACAGACCAATGAAACAACTTACATTTAGCATTAACACTGATATCTCCATCACTCACATTCTTTAGTTTTGACTGTATAACAATAAAAAATAGTTAATGATTAAACAAAATTTTAAAATAAAGCATGTTATGATTGATAGGAGAAAGTAAAATATTGTATCAAAATAGTTACCTGAGCTGCAACATTGCTATCGCCACCAATAAAATTTCCAATATTGTTACCAATTTCACCACTAGCAACCTAATTTTACAAGTAAATTAATTATTGTTAGTAAATTTTCCAATACTGTTACCAATTTCACCACTATCAACACGTTTAGGACACAAAATTAATCATACAAATAATGTTAAGTAAATAGCTGTTAATTAAAGCAAAATACAAAAAGTTAATCAAAGACAAAATAGCTAGGTAACAATGTAAAAAATAAGCAAAAAGAAACAAGAAAAAATAGTAGCATTATCAAACATAAGAAATAAGTGTTTTAAAAATAGCCACATTACTAACCTGTTCTTTTTTCCTTTTGTAACTTTAGAGTTTGAAAGAAAGCCTTCATTTCTTGCATTTCTTACTGAAGATTATGCACTACACTTTGAAGATGCTTAACAGTTGCATTTTTTTAAACAGAAGCTCCAACTTTTGATGGTTTAACTCCAAAGCCCATTCCACGCACTCTACCTCGAGATTCCTTGCCAAATACAACGCTAATTGCATCATCGACAATGTTAGTTGTGTTTAAAGATTCGGGCGGACATTCTTCTATTTCTTTCTGCAAATAGCAAAATACAAATTTTGTAAAATAGAAAATTTTGATTATTAGTGCTAGCATAGGTATGAAAACTTGTAGATATAATAGCGGTTGATAATCTTATTACTATTTTATCTCCAATAGCTTGACTAATAGGTTGCTCATTTTTCTTCTTGTGACCTTTAATCCAAACTTGTGACCTTGTAATTGTTGTACCGGCAGGAGCTGCTTTTTCCTTAAGTATTTGACATATATAAATATATAAAAAATTGTTAGGAACAAATAATAATATATATAAGAAGATCTGTAGAAATTTTGGAATCCTAATTTTTTATAAATAATAACACTTACCATAATGCTAGCCAATCGGGCATAACCTCTCCGGCTCATCGTGTGAATGTGATTTTGATTTACCCTCATTGCTCTAAATTTTGCACTCTTTTCCTGAGAAAAAATATATAACATATTCATATATAATTGATTATATATTTCAATCCACAAAATATATCCAATGCGATAATCCTATGAGTATTTATAATACAACCAAATCTATTACAAGTAAATTCACTTAATTAATACTTACTTGAAATTCAGGTGATAATGTTTTCTTTACAAACAATTCCCATTGTTGTTGATCCATAAATTCAGGCTTCAAAATATTAAGATTTCGTGAAGCTACTTGACCAGTATTAGCTTCTCGTATAAGTATTTACAGTTTGGACTTTCTATCACGCCACAACTTAGACAATTTTTTAAAGATTATTTTCTTGTCACACTCCTCAACATTATAATTCACCTGTACATGAAGAAGTACAAAATTACATCTACTTTTTGTTATAATTAAATTTAATAAATTCAGTAACTAAAGACATTACCTGAAGACAACTCCACATCCTATTCTTCACATTTTCATTTACATCGTTCCACCCATCTAATGTATATGGCACAAATTCTTTTACCATGCTCCCAAGAAAAGAAGCATATTTTATAGAATTAACCCCGATTGGTTGTCTGAACTCATTACGCTCCAGCTCTTTGAGCATTAATAGTACACTAGCTAATTTCAATTTTGATGGACCTCGTGCCTTTTTCTTATCAATTTTGTCTTGATCAATTGACTCTTTATCATGCAAATCCTCTGATGAATTAGGTGAAGTATTAGAGACCACTCCTGATAGCCTATTCACTATATTAGCCTACAAAATAGCATAAAAAAATGGAATATATAACTATACTTTATTACAGTAAACCAAGATTTTAAAAAAAATACAATCTCACCTGAATTTCATCTACAGATGACTTGCTCCATTTTTCCCCATTTTTTCCGTCTTTTATAACCTGCTCATAAATAATATGAGAAGAGAAAGAATCCTAGGAAAATGCAGTAAACTACGACAGAGCTGTAATATTTTGCTCGCTAGCTACTGAAGGAGACAGACCAGCTAAGGCTGCACTGAGACAAGGCTTTTTCAAACAAATCGAGAACCAATGTGATTAAAACGTGTAAATGACATGATTAATCGTGCATGTACAAACAGTAATTGAATGTTAATTAGCAACTAGTAGCTTGTCAGAGCCAACAGGTTGAGTGATACCTGGCCAGTAACTTCATCTACATGAATCAAACTTTTCAAGTTCATGACAGTGATAGAAACCTAACGAAAGAAAATGACAGATTATAGATGGATTCATACAAAATCGAAAATTTGTGGAATATAGCAAACATACATCAGAAACTCCAGAAAATAGAAGAGATGTTAATAATATTAGTCGCCCATTAGGTGTTTGCAGCAAACAAATATATTTTTACGACATTGAAGAGGTCTAATGCAAGCCAAAGTACCAAAGTGTTCGAGGAAAGTTCATATAGGTATCTTTGCCCTTCTTGGGATTGTTTTTATGATTTAAGCATTGTCACACAGGTTGCAATACAAAGGTGAGGCTCACCCTTTAAAACATTCAGAACAATTCATATCAAGTAATGACATCTTATTGTAAAAACAACCTGAGAAAGAATCCTCAGGATATTCTCTTAAAATTATAGCTACAAAGGTAAATTTGCAAAGAAAACAATCATATCATACTTGTAGCATTGATGTAGGAGCAGACTGCTAAGGAAACCATAATGACTAACTAACAATGCAAAACTGGCCTTATGCAAGAACAGAATCAACACAAAATCTCCAAAATATTTTAGAACAAAAAGCAAAGTACTACTTTTCATGTTGTTTTCCTGAGAATTCATCCATGCCACCTATAAGCTATCCAATCCACCTCACGAATGACTAACTAACATAGCTTGGGATTAAGAACAGTATCACAATCAACGAGTCCCCAATTTCCAAAAGAGGAGCAAAAATCTGAAAGACCAGCTAATTTCAAAAGATACAGGAATTCACTACCGCAGCAAGTAATTGTAAAACCAAGCAATTACACAGGACGTAAAGAAAAGGAAGGATATCTGCTATGTTATGTAAAGAAAAGCAATTACACAGGATATCTGCTTATAACCCACAATTCACAATCCATAACATCCAATAATTCATTAGGATGAGCGAAGTGTAAATAATGGAAAAGGAAGGAAAGAAAAGAGAAGGTAAGTTCTTTACACAGGACGTAAAGAAATCCTCTTTTTCATAAATAAAGAAGAGTAAAATTTACTTTTTCCTCCTCTTCCCTCACTCTTTTTAAATAAAGAAGAGTAAACTTAACAGATTTGGCATTTAAGTTGACCAAAATTTCTCAAGCTGGTAGCAGCTGTGGTGCACGGCTTCTATCAACCCATTTAATATGATTCTTGTTGTCATGGCTGAACTATCATACCTAGCATCTGATAATGCCAACGGAAGCATTATGCTCATTCTGGTTTTGACTAGTGTTGGAATCCGATTCCAACAGGTATATAACATAACCTTAGGAAATATGTAAAGATCTCCTAGAGTCTGGATATACATTTAGAGTTTATACAATTTTTAGAGTTGGCTATCAAACACTTACACAACCCTAAACTTTGTTGGAACTTGGATGGCTAGAGAGGGGGGGGGGGTGAATATAGCCAGACACCACAAATCGCTTTCTCTTTGGAGATTTCTGTACTTCACGGATTAGTAGCACAGCGGAAGAAATGCAAAAATAGAAAAGAACTGCAGAAATGGAAAGCAAACGAAAACGCTAACAAGGATCATTTACAAGGTTCGGGGATAACTTGCCCCTACTCCTTGGCGTGCCCTTAAGGTGGGCGATCCCTTGATCGTCGGCAGATCAAACCCCGGAAGATCCGGATAGAATGCAACCTCCTTCTTGGTGGAGTAACCTCTCCACAGCGTTTCAAGATGATGAAGTATTAAGTACAGGAAACACAAGAAGAAATCTTACTGAGCACTTAGAACCTCAAGAACACAAGCAAACTTCTCACCGAGCTCCACTCAGCACAGATCTCACGCAAGAACTCCCTTCTTCGTGTCTTCTTGCTGATGGACTCACCAAACTTCTTGTTTCTTTTTCCCAAGTGCTCACGTAACAGCAGGTTGCTTCACAAACAATGGATCAACAGATCAGAGAGATCGCACAAGTGATGGAGCAAAGCTTTCGATTGTGGAGAACTGCCCCTTCACCACTTCTCATCTCATCTCTTAACCTGCGCTGCCACAGACGCTCCTCTGCTACCCCCAACTGCTCATCTAAGACAACCCAGCTACCCTGACCTCTCTTGGACTCCCTGAGCTCTCCTCAGCCGAGCCCCAGTCGAGCCCCAGTCAGCTGCCAGTCGTCGCCAGCGTCCGTTGCAACCTGAGATGGAATGCTGCCCAATCTGTTGTAGCAAAAGCCTCAGTTTGACTCCCTTGAAGTAAACCTGAGTAACCTGCACACTTAGCAGCTCATTAGCTTAGTAAATCAACAATCAGAAGTTAGGAGCAGAAATCAGTAGCAAATCAGCAGAGAAACAGACGCAATCAGAGCTCTGACAGCGTTTTTGAATTAAAGCTGCCAGCTACTGATCGGTCACCGGATCGATCAGAGTGACTCCTGATTGGTCACCAGACCAATCAGGCTGGGTTCAGACCGATCAGGCTCCATCCTGATCGGTCCCTAATGCTTAATCAGAAATCGCGACTTCTCTGGGATCCGATCACCAGACCGATCCTAGGTCGTGGATCGGTCACCAGACCGATCCACCCCTTTGCAGGATGATTTCTCAGCTTCGCAGTCCAACCCTCCTGATCGGTCACCAGACCGATCAGGGCATGCTCAGACCGATCAGGCTCCATCCTGATCGGTCATAGTGAGGAACTCGCGACACTTGATCATTCACCAGAACGATCTGAACAGTATCCCTGATCGGTCACCAGACCGATCAGGAGCCAAGCAGTAGGGTTCCCAAAACCCACTGTATGCTCCCTGATCGATCACCAGACCGATCAGGAGCTGATCAGGAAGTGAACTCTATGCTCCCTGATTGGTCACCAGACCGATCAGGAGCCGAGCAGTAAGTTCCCAAACCCACTTTATGCTTTCTAATCGGTCACTAGACCGATCAGTCATAGCTGGATCGGTCACCAGACCGATCGACGAGGGAACTTCGTGCCAACTTCCCTGATCGGTCACCAGACCAATCCAGGCTAGGCCAAACCCACTCTAAGTCAAGGGAACTGGCTCCCAGCCTCCCCTGACTCGTGCTCAGTCCCTCGGACCAAGACTCCGTGCCCAGTTTCACTCACCGGGACTTCAGTCAACCTGACTTCACTCACCAGGACCCGGCTTCACTCACCAGGATTTTCAATCACCTAACCCTCCGAGTTAGGAATTTCCACACCTAGCCCTCCAAGCTAGGACTTTTCCACACCTAACCCTCCAAGCTAGGACTTTTCCACACCTAACTCTCCAAGTTAGGATTTCATCCACCTAGCTCTCCAAGCTAAGACCTGGCTTCACTCACCAGGATTTCCAAACACCTGGCTTCACTCACCAGGACCCGGCTTCACTCACCAGGATTTCAACCTAGCTTCACTCACTAGGATTTCCAAACACCTGACTTCACTCACCAGGACCCGGCTTCACTCACCAGGATTTCAACCTAGCTTCACTCACTAGGATTTCCACTTCACCTAGTCCCACTAGGTCTTTTCTCATGCCAACATGCGATCTCCTGATCCACCTGGACTTAATCCGAATTCAACTAGACTTAAATCAAACTTAAATCGGTGTCAACACCAAAACAACAATCAGGGTCAGACTGCATCAACAAATTTACTTTTTCCTCCTCTTCCCTCACTCTTTTTAAATAAAGAAGAGTAAACTTAACAGATTTGGCTTTTAAGTTGACCAAAATTTCTCAAGCTGGTGGCAGCTGTGGTGCACGGCTTCTATCAACCCATTTAATATGATTCTTGTTGTCATGGCTGAACTTTCATACCTAGTATCTGATAAGAGTAAAATTTACTTTTTCCTCCTCTTCCCTCACTCTTTTTAAATAAAGAAGAGTAAACTTAATAGATTTGGCTTTTAAGTTGACCAAAATTTCTCAAGCTGGTGGCAGCTGTGGTGCACGACTTCTATCAACCCATTTAATATGATTCTTGTTGTCATGGCTGAACTTTCATACTTAGCATCTGATAATGCCAACGGAAGCATTATGCTCATTCTGGTTTTGACTAGTGTTGGCATCCGATTCCAACAAGTACATAACATAACCTTAGGAAATATGTAAAGATCTCCTAGAGTCTAGAGATACATTTAGAGTTTATACAATTTTTTGAGTTGGCTATCAAACACTTACACAACCCTAAACTTTTTCATTTATGATAAGGCAAACACAAAGAAGAAGCACACAATGCTTTTGCAATAAAAACATATAATGACACTTACAAAGTGCAGTCATGGATCAATCACATCAATTCCATCACACTCATTCCTTGCATATGGTTCTTTCTCAGTAATATAAATATCAAGCCTAGATACATCAAGAGGTGTTGTTGATATATAAGCTTCCTCTTTAATCAAGTTCATGTCATGAATACCTCGAGGCAGCACTTTTAGCAACACATACCAATTTGATTCATCATTATCCCTAGAATAGAATACTTGCTTTGCTTGTGATGCTAAAATGAAAGGATCACTTTCAAAAGATCTTAGCCCTTGGTGTATGTTGACTAGTGTAAAACCATCTTCCATTTTAATACCAGTTCCAATATTAGCCCAATCACATCTAAACACAAGCACTTTGAAAGAATAGTAGTCAAGTAAAATAATATCTCGTATAACTCCGTAATATGAGAGCCTTCCTCTTGCATGTGAATAATCATGAGCACTAGATTGACAAATAGTATCAGCTTCAATTGAAACACCACCATCTTATGTTGACCTTCCAACATCAATTGTGTGGAACCGATGCCCATTTATAATATAACCAGTGTAAGATATAACATGCTTTCTTGGACCATGTGCTAGCCATTGAATTCGGCCTGAGGAGTTATTAAGATCATGTTTTGATAACCACTCCGTAAATGTTTCCATATGCCGCTTTTGTAATAATGTTTCATTAGATATGAAACGACGATCTGCTTGTTTAAGCTCCTCAATGTGCATCCTATTTAAAATCATCAAAGGTGAATATTATAATATACGGAATTATGTAATAGACCATGAATATCTAATAGGGGTTGCAATCAAATATACTCACTGTAAATTAGGTTCAACTTCTACAGTATTGAATAATACATATCGATGTGCAGCTTGCAATACCGAGTCTTCTAAAATCCTTTCTTTTCCTTTAGAAATTGGACGACCTTTCACTAAGTCATTCTCCAAATCCTCATTCCGATCAGAACGGACACCAATACTAGAAGCTTTTTGAAAATTTGCACTACAAAATCGCATTCTGTCTTCTGCGAGATAACACTCAGCTATGCAACCCTCTAGCCTTGCTAGGTTCTTTACATACCCTTTTAGTGTTTTCATAAATCTAAATTACAAAACAAAATCACAATCAATAATTGTTGGTAACAAAATATAATTTGTTGTATAATATTTATTACCTTTCAAATAGATACATCCAGCGGAAGTGGACTGGTCCACACAAGCGAGCCTCTCTTGCTAAATAAATTATCAAATGAACCGAAATGGTAAAGAAAGCGGGTGGAAAATACCTTTCTAACATGCATAGAGTTTCAACAATATTTTCCTCGAGTTGTTCTAAACGGTTCTTGTCTAACACTCTTTGACATAATTCATTGTAAAATGCACAAAGTAGAAATAGAGCATTGCGTGGCCCTTTGGGTGAAAGACTTCTCAATGCAACTGAAAGCAATTGTTGCATCAGTACATGACAATCATGAGATTTCAATCCAATAAGCTTACGTTCTTCCAAAGAAACACAATTACCAATATTTGAGCTATAACCATCTGGTAACTTGATTTTATTCAACCTAGAGCAAAATATATCCATTTCTTTTTTAGACAATGTGTAAGGTGCAGCAGGCAAGTGATACATGTTTTCTCTTTTTTTTGAGGATGTAATTCTTCTCTAATTTTTAAGTCCATCAAATCTTTGCGGGCATTAACACCATCTTTGATTTTTTTTCTTCACGTTTAACAATTTCTCTCTTTTTTCCCATTAAACCACTTCTTTTTCTCTCAAAATGGATGATAAGGAGCAAGGAATCTCCTGTGGCCCAAGTATGCAAACTTTCTGCTGTATTTTAGCCACATGGAACATATGTCTTTACCACATATCGGGCAACCAAATTTACCTTTTGTAACACATCCAGCTAGATTTCCATAAGCTGGAAAATCATTAATAGTCCACATCAAAATAGCCTTTAGATTGAACATTGACTTACTAAAAGCATCATATGCCTCCACACCAGTGTCCCACAACTCCTTCAATTCCTCCACAAGGGGTTCCAAGTATATATCTAAATCATTTCCTGGGTGCTTTGGCCCTGGAATCAATAATGTCAGCATAAGATTTTCCTTCGCCATGCACATCAATGGAGGAAGGTTGTAATTAACCAAAATAACCGGCCAACAACTATATCTGGAACTAAGGTCACCAAAAGGATTGAATCCATCTGTTACAAGACCAAGCCGCAGATTTCTAGAATCCGATGCAAAAGTTGGCCACTTATGATTTATTGTATCCCAAGCTACTGAATCAACTGGATGACGCATCATATAATCTTGACTTTTATGGTTGGAGTACCAAATCAAGTCTTTAGCCTTTTCTTCTATTTTAAACATCCTTTTCAATCTAGGTATCATAGGAAAATACCGAAGCACCTTTTCTGGAACTCCTTTATGAACTTTAGTAGTGATTTTGTCAACCTTCCATCTTGAGGAACCACACTTTGGGCATGAGTCCAAATCTTTAAGCTCTTTTCTAAATAGACAACAATCGTTTGGGCAAGCATGAATCTTCTCGTATCCTAAATCAAATGGTTTCAACAATTTTTTCATTGAGTAAACATTTTCTGGAAGTGCATGCCACATAAGATCTTAAGCAGCTCATTGAAACTAGTGTCAGTGTGACCATTAGTAGACTTATAATTGTATAATGTGATAACTACTGATAACTTTGTATACGTTGTATAACCAGGGAAAAGAGGAGTTTCTACATCTTCTAATAAATTAACAAACTCATAGTCTTTTGTTTCAGACATAATATGTCCAGCCTCTTCTTCCGCTACAAATACATCTCTATATAAGTGATATGCCTCTCTACTTTCAGCCTCCTCTTCTTGAACTCTTCTTGAACTACCTTCACTTTGAAATTGTGATTTATAAGTTTCACCATGGAAGACCCAAATAGTGTAAGAAGGATTTATCCCCTTAATAATTAAGTGCTCGTACACTTGGTCAAATTTCATATACTTCTTATTTTGACAACGATTGCAAGGACATAAGATTGTTTCACGAGTTTTGGCATAGTCCCTAGCTTGTGCAAGAAATTTTTGTACCCCTTCTTCGTATTCTGGTACAAGCCTTGAAGGCAAATGCATTCATTCCTTATCCATTTCGTAAATGACTACAACCCTAAAATGAAAGTTAAAATCCATTGCTAAAATACATAAAATTGACAGCGTATTATCTCCTATTTATTTAAGGAGTGTAGATGCATAAATAACTAGAAAGGGAATGCAGAAATAAAGAGTCTGTCCATAACAAAAATTACAATTAACAACTAAGTTACAATATAAGAAAAAAACTAAAAGAACAAGGTTGATATGCACCAATTTCATTAACTACTAATTTACAAAAACTTATCAGTTTTAATGCAGTAAGAAGTTTTAATATAGTAAGAAGTTCTAATTTCTAGTTCAAACACCATATGGCTACCAGCAGCCTGTAGATTGAACTCACAAAAAGAAAGATTACTGAATTAAAATAACCTTCATGGTTGTTTCAGAAAGGACTATAATTACTGTTGAGGTAATCGACCCTTAAATGATTGGAAGATCATGGTTTTGATGTGTGGGCGAATAGGTTTAAGGTTAGAGTGTTATGTTATATTTGATGTGTGTGATTGAGTTTGCAGGACTTGGAGAATCACACATGGTGGACATATCCGAGGGACGAGAGCCGAGGGAGGAGAGCTCCAAGGGCAAGCCGGGAAGTGGACTTCAAGGGCACACGTGAAGAGTGGCATGGAGGCAAGCCAAGGGAAGGCTTGCGTGCGCATCCGAGGGACGATAGCCAGAGGAAGAGGACTTCAAGGGGCGAGCCAAGGGAGCAAACCTGAAGGCACACGCGAAGGAGAAGGTCCGGAGTGGCTGGAACTAAGCTGGGAGGCAGGGCAGTCGACTGGCTTGGAGGCAGTCGACTGGCCTGGAGGCAGTCGACTGGCCTGGAGGCAGTCGACTGGCCTGGAGGCAATCGACTGCCAAAACCCACAAAAAGTTTACGGCCTCGGACCAGTCGACTGGCCTTGGGGCAGTCGACTGGTATACCCCGAAACTAGTCGTTGGCTAGCTGTTGGCTAGCCGTTGTCTAGCCGTTGGCCAGCAATTAATGCTGGGCCAGTCGATTGCCCTTGAGGCAGTCGACTGGTGCGGGGTTGGACAGACTGTGAGTCTGTCCTTTTCACCTATAAAAGGAGCACCTTTTTGCACGTGTACGGTACAGTTCCATATAGTAACGAGGTGCTGCCCAACTGAAAAGTGTTCTTGCTTCCTCTCACTCAATTTACTTCATTCTGTAAAGAGGAAGATCGCCGTTGTAAAGGTTGTTGGTGCAGTTTGCACTAACGGTCAAACTCGGGTTTTGATGTATGACAAAGTGGTTAAAGTTAGGGTTTTTGGTGTTTAACCTCTTTACTAAGTGTGCAGGGTTGAAAGACTTAGGACCAGACACCAGGCTGAAGTCCAGGATGGTTGAGTCCTTGCGGAAAGTCCAGTTGGGTTCGTGGGACCTGACAACTGGCTGAAGACCAAGTTGGTTGAGACTTGGCAGGAAGACCAGGGTGGTTGAGCCTTGGCAGGAAGTCCTGGTGGGTCAAGAAGTTAAGTAAAGCTGCACAAAGGGTAAGTGAGGTAAGTCACTGGAGGAGCGAACCAGTGAGGACGCGTTCCCCGTCAAGGGAACAGTAGGCGTCGGTTCGACCTAGGGCTCCATTTCGGAGAACCAAAGTCAGAACCAAGACAGCCCAGGCTGTATAATCTAATACTTTGTTTGCTGTTTTGGACTAACCCTGGATGCAGGACCGAAGGACTGTGTATCTGCAGCTCAGAGAGCCTCAAAGGAGTGAGGCAGTAGCTGAGCTGGGCGCCCCGGATGTTTCGGGCGCCCCCCAGAGTCAAACAAGTCAGCAGACCAAGAAAAGCCCCGACAGCAGCGCTATTCAGGGCGCCCCGCGCATATCGGGCGCCCCGCATGTCGGGCGCCCCGCGTGTCGCGGGCGCCCACTGTGCCACGCCACTGAAGGCTGCTGCAGCTCACCCTCGCGAAGCCAGAAGATGGAATTTTGACCGGTCAGCCAGGCGCCCCGCGCGCGTCGGGCGCCCCGGTCAAGGCTGATCCCGAAGATAAAGAGATCAAATGCTTGACCGAGAGGGCTGCGGATCGGGAGCCACGCAGGGGGGCGCCCCGGACGTTTCGGGCGCCCCCAGGGCTATAAATAGAGCCCTCGACCAAGGCTTGAAACAACACTTCTTCTAAAGTCTCCAAGTTCTTCTACGCTCGCGCATTGCTCAGGAAACGCCTCACTTCGAGCCGACGACGTCCTGCTGCCCCGAAAGAGTCGACCTACTCCGGACGTCGGTAAAAAGATAATTTTTTTTTAATATATAGTTTATTGCATTTAATTGCTTGAAAGTGTGGGGTTGTCACAATTTCAATTCCTCTGTACTCGCTTACTCTATCGGTGCTTACCGGTAGAGAATATTAGTGGATTGCCCAACGGAAAGGTCCGAGGGACCTGGGCCTTCGAGTAGGAGTCGACGAAGGCTCCGAACGAAGTAAAACTCGTCTGTGTTAGTGTGTTTGTTTTTCGTTTCTTTCGTTTCCGCTGTGCACGCTTTTTAAAGCACTTTGATTTTTTGAAAAACGCACGTGATTCACCCCCCCTCTCACGTGCATCGATCCTACAAAGGTTTCTCCGCCTGAAGGAGATTTTCATAGTGAAAGTTGTGCTCGCGGCGTGGATCCTTGGATTAGTCACCCATCTTGGTGGATACCAAGTAAAATACTTTTGTTAGCATTGTTTCACTTTCCTTTGCATATTATTTCCGCTGCGCTAACAATTCTGTAGAGATCGAAACGATCCGAAAAAGTGCATTCACCCCCCCTCTGCACGCCTTAGACGATCCTTCAGTTGGTATCAGAGCCGATGCGTTTTGGAAGATCTAACAGTCAACCAGAACAATTGTGATGGCGTTTCAAGAGGGATACTCAACCGCACGACCTCCGTTCTTCGATGGGAATGACTTCGCCTATTGGAAAGGTAGGATGCAATACTATCTCATGAATGATATCGAAACTTGGATAAGTGTTGCAGATGGCTTCGAGGCGCCCGTTGATGAAAGAGGGGATCCAACACCGATGAGATCATGGTCAAAGGAGGTAATGAAAAGGGCGCAATCAAATGCCATGGCCACCACCACATTACAATGCGGGCTCTCGAACGAGCAACTGAACAAGGTGGGGTCGTTCAAGAGCACCAAGGAACTATGGGACAAGTTGGTGGAGTTGAACGAGGAGTCAAACGAGTCCAGAAGAGCAAAGAAGGATTTGCTAGTGGCCCAACTGCAATCCCTTTCCATGAAGAGCAACGAAACTGTCAGCCAGCTACATGGAAGGGTGAAAGAAGTGATAAATGAGCTCCATGTGATTGGAGAGAAGATAGAGAACTGGGGCATCGTCAGGTACTTTCTACAAGCATTCCCAAGAACCACCTTGTGGGCATCCATGGTTGATGCTTACAAGGTATCAAGGGACTTATCTTTAGTTAAATTAGACGATTTGTTTTGTGAATTTGAACTGCACGAGCAAGCTAACATTTCGACCAAAGTGAAAGGTATTGCTTTTGTTGTAGAAAAGGAGAAGAAGAGGAGGAAGGAGAAGAAGAAGATGGTCTACTCATCTTCATCAGATTCAGAGGAGTCAAGCACCTCTATGGATAGTGACCAAGAGGCCTTCATGGTAAGAAAATTTCGTAGAGCATTTAAAAGTTTATCTAACAAATCCTATGCTAGGAAAGGGGTCAAAGGTAAGAGTAAGGTCAAGGAAATAATCTGCTACAACTGCCACCAAGAGGGACATATGAAGAACGAGTGTCCCCAATTGAAGAAAAGGGATGACAAGAAGGAAGAAAAGAAGAAAAGTGACAAGAAGAAATCAAAGGGAAAGGAGAAGGGTGCCACCAACCTCAAGGCGACTTGGGATGATCCCTCATCCTCAGAGGAAGAAGAAGAGCAAGTCTCCCACTTTGCTCTTATGGCACAAGATCACTCAGACTCATCGGACGATGAACGAAGCTCAAGTAGCGAAGATGAGAGCTCCTCCAGTTCATCATCAGAGTCAGAAGCTTCGGTAAGTGAGGTATACCACTTACCCTCCTCTACTTTAGTGAAGATAATTTCTAGCACGAACATGGACTTAGCTAAGGCTAGAAGTAAAGTTAAGGATCTAAAAGAACAAATTGCCATGCTTAGAGTAGAAGCAACTAGACTTAAGGATTTGCATGCTAGTTCTACCTCTTCACATGTTTCACACCTTGAAAATGAAAATAAGGAATTAAGGAAACAAGTAGATGACCTCACAAAGGCCCTTAGAAAATTCCAAGTAGGATCTAGTAACTTAGATATGATCATCAACAGTCAAAGGGTTGTGTACAACAAAGCCGGGTTGGGTTATAGGTCTAAGACCAAGGAGGTAGCATTTGTTTCACTTACCGGTAGGATTGGTGCATCTAGGAGACTAGGAGCTAGGGGTGTTGGGACCGGGTGCATGTTGACATGGATGCGTGTTCGTAATTTTAAAATTTATTACGTGCAGCGGAAGATTTAGCATAAATAATTACCCAAATTATTTAACCGCACATCTAAGCATGCAACCTTATATTGTGTAGACATGATCATATATTAAAATTTTGCAGAAAGTAAACTAATTTACTTAATACCTCGCGTAACTCGAAGGAAGGGACGAGATCCAACCGTAAGCGTCCCTTGGAAGCTCCACCTCTATTCGCGTCCACGCCGAGTTTTCTTCGGGATGACTTCGCAAAGTCACGAGTTTCGTGCCGACAAGAACTACTAGATTCTCCAAAGGCACGACAAGAATACCAAGAGAGAGATGGGAAGAATAACCACCAAAGGAAGAACGGAATCAAGATTCCAGGAGGAAGGAAGAAGTTGCGCCCGCTTCTTCTTCTTCTTCGGCAGCTGCTTGGTGGATGAAGCTCACGGCAACAAAGGGGTCCTCCTTTTAGGGCCGGTGGCACTAGAGGAGGGAGAGGGAGAGAAGGAGAGAGAGAGGGGGCTTATTTCTAGATCTCTTAGATTAATGCCCAAGCCTTGCCTTGGTTCCTTTATACAGTAGCCTCTCAATCGCCAAGTCTCCTTTTTATGGAATAAATTTTCATAAGAAATTTATCATATAAATTTTTCTATGAATTATTCCATCATGCCAAGTTTTTATCATAATTTAATTTATGATAAAAACAACCATGTCTCCCTTTTCTTACGGAAAGAAATTTCTTTATATAAATTTCTTTATATAAATTTTTTAATATAAATTTCTTTATCATGGTAAATCAATCTATTATTGATTTTATAAAATAAAATAAACCAATCCATGGTTCATTTTAATTTCCATGAAAAATAAATTTCTTTATATAAATTTCTTTATATAAATTTCTTTATTCATAATTTTATAAAACAAACCACGCTCGGTTTATTTTATAATTTGAACCAAAAATTCGGTTTTCCCCTTTTGTTGTGGCCGGCCAAACAAAGAGGGTGGGGACCCTCTTTGGCCGGCTAAATCCAAGCTAAAACTATACGAATTAAACTCATTTAATTCGTCCAATAAGTCTTCAAAAGACTTAGCTATTTTATGCTTCCGATGCGCCTGTGAAAAATTCAGATTTGACTTATCTCTCTTGATCGGAAAATCCAATTTTCAACTCGTTTTAAATCCCTCAGATTACTCATAGTGCGTGTGATTAAATAGGCTTTCGATTTATGTTGGCCGTCTATAATTAACCAATTATAGAACGATCATGAGTGGCACCTAGTAGTACATCATGATCCCCAATTAATCGAAAGATCAACGGTTGACCTCAGAAATTATTCTGAAACCCTTCAGCAGCTCTAATGAATTGTGCCTCATTCCCTTCATCATTTTATACCCACTTGGTTCAGGACATGGTCTATGTGTGTCAGTCCCCACTAGGCTGACTACGTCACACCTAACCCAAGCAATGTCTTTCTCGTCCAACGGATTCTAATTACTCTCATGTATCTGAGATATTCATACTCTGATCATGTGATGCTCTGGCCAGAGGCTTCGAGTAATAATCCGACGATAGGCCTTGGGTATACATCTCCTCGCAAGGAGTGGTGAATCATTTGTAGGCTGTTCAAACATCTTCGGGCACTTCGGCTTATACCCAATCATCCTGGGTCCACACCTCCTTGGAGATGCTTGCTTAAGATGTCAAAGTATAAGTCTTCATGACCAAGATGACTTGAACACCGCAAGTCAAAGGAACATCGCACTTAAGCTGCAGTAAGAACTTCATTGACATATCTATATGTAGATTACCATATGAAATTTTACAGCCAGTCACTCCAATGAACTAGTTCCCTTAACTAGTATTCATGTTTATCTCCGGACATCCCATTGTCACCAGCCAGTGAGAATCAGCTGATTAGAGAATAACTCATGCTAATCTCAACAGAATTGATAGTGTCCGTATTTATTAATTCATCGACTAGGGACAATTTCAATACTTCACAATTGCACATGTAGAGATAATCACTAGTTGTGAATTCATCACAAATTCTCTCATGCTGTGAATTATATTGTGGACATTCAGTGAATGAGTTTAAGATCTCAATCAAATACACAAACATGTACACTCAAATAGTAAATATTCATTTATTAAAGTAAATGATTACAATCATAAGGCGATTGCTTTAGGACACTTCTCTCATATTACTAACAAACTCCCACTTGGCCTAATGCCAATCGCTACGGTATCCAATACCACAGGCTCTAACATGACCCTCAAACTTGCTTTGAGGCAAGGCCTTAGTTAAAGGATCCGCTAAATTCCTTTCAGTGGGAATTTTCTCAATTTGTATATCATTCCTACTTATAATCTCTCTGATCAGATGATAGCGGCGAAGCACATGTTTGGATCGCTGATGAGACCTTGGTTCCTTTGCTTGTGCAATAGCTCCATTGTTGTCGCAGTAAACCGGCACTGCTTCATCAATGGTTGGAACCACACCAAGTTCTGAGACAAACTTCTTGATCCAGACTGCTTCCTTTGCTGCTTCCGAAGCTGCAATATATTCCGCTTTCGTGGTAAAATCCGCTACGGTGTCTTGTTTGGAACTCTTCCAACTTATTGCGCCTCCATTCAAAGTAAATACGTATCCGGACTGAGATTTAGAGTCATCCTTATCTGTCTGGAAACTGGCCTCTGTATACCCACGTATTATCATATCTCCTTCTCCATATATTAGGAGCACATCCTTAGTTCTTCTTAAGTACTTAAGGATTGTCTTGACAGCCACCCAATGATCCATTCCTGGATCAAACTAGTATCTGCTTCTGACGCTCAGAGCATACGATACATCGGGCCTATTACATAACATAGCATACATGATAGATCCTATCGCGGATGCATAAGGAATCTTATTCATGCAAATCCTCTCGTCTTCTGTGCGCGGACACATAGACTTTGAAAGGTTGATCCCATGTCTGATGGGAAGGTTACCTTTCTTGGATTCCGACATGCTAAACCTTTTTAGCACTCGGTCTATATATGTAGACTGTGAAAGACCAAGCAACCGTTTTGATCTATCTCTATAGATTCTAATCCGAAGGATATAGGTTGCTTCTCCCAAGTCTTTCATGGAGAAAGTTTTGGACAACCAAATTTTAACCGACAGTAAGACTGATATATCGTTTCCTATAAGCAATATGTCATCGACATATAATACTAGGAATACGACTGCACTCCCACTAACATTCTTGTACACACAAGGTTCGTCAGAATTTTGTGAGAAATCAAACTCTTTGATTGTCTCATCAAAACGGATGCTCCAGCTCCTGGATGCTTGCTTCAGTCCATATATGGATCATCGAAGCTTGCATATTTTGGTTTTATCAACCGATGTGAAACCTTCAGGTTGTATCATGTATACATCCTCAAGCAGGTTTCGATTAAGGAAAGCTGTTTTCACATCCATTTGCCATATCTCATAGTCATAATGAGCTGCTATGGCCAGGAGCATCCGAATGGATTTAAGCATAGCTACTGGCGAATAGGTTTCGTCATAATCAATTCCTTGTTTCTGACGATATCCTTCTGCCACTAGTCTAGACTTAAAGGTAACAACATTACCTTCCATGTCGGTTTTCTTCTTGAAAATCCACTTGCACCCTATGGGCTTAATCCCTTCAGGTGGGTTAACCAAGTCCCATACTTGATTTTCGTACATGGAATCCATTTCCGACTTCATGGTTTCAAGTTATTTGTCCCTTTCTGAACTTTTCAGAACATCATCATAACTGATAGGTTCGTCATCGCTAACGAGTAACACATCGTTCGATTCACTTACGAGAAATCCGTATCTCTCTGGAATATTGCGTGTCCTATCAGATCTACGAAGTAGTGGTGTTGTTTTAGGTTCAACTGATAGCTCATCATTATGAGTTATTGGTTGTGGGTCTAGACTAGGTGTCTCTGTAATGTCTATTGGAGTTTCTTGAACTTCTTCAAGTTCAATATTACTCCCACGGTTTTCTTGTAAAAGAAATTCTTTTTCCAGAAATACAGCATGCCTTGAAACAAACACTTTTTGTTCCAAGGGATGATAGAATTGGTAACCCTTTGTTTCCTTAGGGTATCCAATAAATAGACGTTTATCAGACTTAGCATCCACTTTGTCTGATACAGTCCACTTCACATAAGCAGGACAACCCCATATCTTAAGGTGAGTTAAGTGAGGTTTCTTACTATTCCACGTCTCATATGGAGTAGTAGAGACTACCTTGGTCGGGACTCTGTTTAGCAAGTAAACAGCTGTCTTGAGCGCATAGCCCCAAAAGGATTTTGGAAGAGTTGCATGATTCATCATGGATTTAACCATGTCCATCAAGGTTCGGTTACGCCTCTCAGATACATCATTATGTTGTGGTCTATATGGCGGAGTCCATTGAGACAATATCCCATTGTCCCTAAGATAATCTTGAAACTCTTGACTTAAGTATTCACCACCCCGATCGGATCGAAGTATCTTAATACTTTTGCCAAGCTGTTTCTCTACTTCATTTCTGAACTCTTTGAATTTCTCAAAAGCTTCAGATTTGTGTTTCATTAAGAACACATACCCGAATCGTGAGTGATCATCGATAAAGGTAATGAAGTAGCTATAGCCTCCTTGTGCAAGAGTTGACATTGGTCCACATACATCAGTATGTATTATACCAAGCAATTCTCCCACTGGATTACCTTTTCCGGAAAAGGGTAATTTGTCCATCTTGCCTTTTAAGCATGATTCGCATGTATCAAATGAACCGGGTTCAAATGATTCCAGAATTCCACATCGGTGTAATTTGGTCATGCGCTTCTTACTTATATGGCCAAGACGACAATGCCACGTATAGGAGTCTATTTGATTATCTATTCGAGCACGTTTGTTGCTAACTTCGATATTGAAAATGTCACCGGATAATTCTAACGTGTAGATACCATTGCACAAAGTTCCGGTCCCATAAAGAACACCATTTAAAGTTATGTAACAACAATTGTTACTAAAAGTTAAATGATAACCCTTTTCATTCAAGCATGAAATAGATACAATGTTCTTTATTAACGAAGGAACAAAATAACAATTATCCAACTCTAAGACAAGTCCAGTAGGGAGCTTTAGCAAATATGTTCTGATGGCAACAGCAGCAATCTTTGCTCCATTTCCAACTCGCAAATTTGCTTCTCCCTTGACGAGTCTTCTTCTATTCCTTAGCCCCTGTATGTCATTACATATATGTGAGCTACACCCAGTATCAAGTACCCAGGTGGTTGAGGAAATAGAGTGACATTCAATAACGAAGATACCTAAAGAGGATGGGGCATCGGATGCCTTCTTCTTCTTCAAGGACTCAAGATAAACCTTGCAGTTCTTCGCCAGTGACCCTCCTTGCCACAGTGATGGCATGTGCCTTTTGGTGTCTTTTCAGTCTTTTTGGCCTTTTTCTTCTTTCCCTTATTCTGTTCTTTGGCCTTCCTCTTAAAACCTTTCTTCGAGGAACCAACTAACAGTACCGTCTTCTGATCCTGCTTCACAGAAGGCTCTATAGTCTTCAGCAGGTTGAGCAACTCAGGAATGGTAGTCTCCAGCTTGTTCATCCGATAGTTCATCACAAATTGTGAATAACTTTTGGGCAAACAATGCAGAATTAAGTCAATACTTAGTTCATGATCCATTGCAAAATCGAGTGTGCCCAGTCGCTCAATGTACCCTAACATCTTCAACACAAACTGTGAGACAGAAGTGCCTTCCTGCATCTTAGAGGTGAAGAGGAGTCTGGAGACCTCGAACCTTTCGGATCTCGCCTGCTCTTCAAATAACTCATAAAGATGGAAGATGATGGTATAAGCATCCATATGCTCATGCTGCTTTTGCAGCTCAGGTACCATAGCGGCTAGCATGATGTAACTCGCAAGTTCAGAATCGATCACATGTTTCTGATAAGCCACTAACTGGTCTGGAGTTGCATCTTCTGGAGGACGATTGGGAAGTTGATCTTCAAGGACATAAGCAAGCTTTTCTGCCTTGAGGACTATCCTCAGGTTTCGAAGCCAGTCCATGAAGTTTGGCCCAGTCAGCTTATTGGTGTCCAAAATGGAACGCAAATTCAGAGAAGGCATGATCAAGTGATTATCCTAGAAATACAAATTGAGCTTATGTGAGAAGAATGATAAAGAATGCATCAACATACATTAATTAAATCCTATTTATTTTTCGAATTGAATAACCCTTTTTATCAATTCGGGAGATCGTAGGAACATCTCCAAATAGGTTGATATCCAACCATAGATAAGAACAACTATGACTGTGGCCATCAAGTTATTCTTAGCTATGAAGGTAGGTAATTATACCGATTATATATCACATATATGTAATTATCACTTTATGCTATCAACTAATTGAATGTTTGCATAAATCATTGGGTTGTTAACTCATTAACAAGTATGCAACAATATACATAGCACCCAACTGCACCTCTCTTTACATCGACCTTGGCTGTGGCACAACAAATCGATGCTCCAAGCTTAAGGCTAATCCATTAATCAAGAAATAGTTTTAATATGGTTGGAGCTCATTCAACCGTTTAGTCAGGCTTGGATGTGTCCAACAACCAAAACTAAGGATTGACCTCTGACTCGAACTATATTAATCATAAACTAATTCCATGGTTTGAACATGTTGAGGTTCAAGCCGGGCATGGATGTGTCCATCAACCCAAACGAGAAACAAAACTCCGGTTCTAACCATATTAATGGAAGGTGTTGGCCTTAATATTTTGTAAGGGGTTTTGGGTCTCATCCTTTTCTTTCTAAGCACATTCATGACATATAATTATGTCATGTACTAACGATTTCCTTAATAAAGTATGTATGTGACTTAATTTATCAAGTCTCATTAATTGAATTAGGAACCGGATTTCCTAATTCTAATTTCATACTTTATTCAAAGAATTGTTTTCGGAAACAATTTCCTAAATTGTCATAATCAATTTCGGAAATAATATGTTTAAGACTTTGATTTCTCTAAATCAAATCTTATTAAATTAAGAGACAGATTCCCTTAATTCAACCACATATTATTTTCATGAAAATCTTATTTAAGAAAACTCTATAGGAAATAATTTTTCTAATTAATTTTGGAGACAACAATATGTAAGAGCATCACCTCTTAAATCAAATAAGGAAATTATCGTTTGAAAATCACCTCAAAATTTCTAAGATTTGATTACATATTTTATTTATGGACTAATTAATTACAACAAATTATTTTCTTTGGGTAGCTTCCCGAGGCTCAGATACCCAAAGAAAAGAAATTTATTGTAAATCTAATTTGGCCCGCTCCCCGAGGCATAGCCAAATTAAACATGACAATTTTATTCAAAATGAGAAATTAAATTATAACAACTAACTTTAATTTGGGTGGCTCCCCGAGGCACTCCCCAAAGTAAAGAATTTTATTAATAATTTAAAACCAATTCGAATTTAATTGTCAATTAATGACCCATAAATTTGTCTAGACTTTCTTGAAAGAAAGTGCCCAAAATTACGAGATTTCCATAATAGGTTTTCAGAATAATTGTAAGTTTCTAGTACAAAGAAAACTTACATATTTCTAAAACTGGAAAATTTCCAAAATAGGAAATTTCCAAAATTGGAAAGTTTCCAAAAATGGGAAGTTTTCACAATTATCATAAAATTTCAGAAACTAGGATATTTCAAAAGTTTGCAAAATTTTATGAGAATTTCCAAACTTTGAAATTCCTAAATCTAAAATTTATCATAATTGGAAAGTTTCCATAATTGGAAATTTTTTCAAAATTGAGATCATGACAAAGTTTTCCGCAAAACAATTATATGATTATGTCAAACACTAACCGGCTCTGATACCACTTGTTAGTACCAAAAGGAATTAGGATATCTCCATAATGGCATGATATTGTTCGCTTTGGGCCTAAGCCCTCATGGTTTTGCTCTTGGGCTCTCCCCAAAAGGCCTCATGCCAATGGAGATATCAAATTCCTTATAAACCTATAATCTTTCCATGTGTTATTCAATGTGGGACTAAGTTTGTACTCTTGCAACCCCTAACAATCCCCCCCTCAAACAAAGGACCACATGCCCCCACCACAAACGGAAACCCTTTTCGTTCTTGATGTCTTGATCCACCAGGACTTTCTGCCCCTCGGTCTATCTGACCTACTAGGACTTCACCACCTAGCCACAACTAGAATTGGTCCTCTTTGATCAAGACACGGGAGCTCACATATCCTTTATTTAAGGCTTAACGCACATGGTTAGATCTGGATGAGCAATCTGTGCGTTAAGCCTTAAATAAAGGATATGAGAGCTCCCATGTCTTGATCGAAGAGGACCAATTCTAGTTGTGGCTAGGTGGTGAAGTCCTAGTAGGTCAGATAGACCGAGGGGCAGAAAGTCCTGGTGGATCAAGACATCAAGAACGGAAAGGGTTTCCGTTTGTGGTGGGGGCATGTGGTCCTTTGTTTGAGGGGGGGGATTGTTAGGGGTTGCAAGAGTGCAAACTTAGTCCCACATTGAATAACACATGGAAAGATCATAGGTTTATAAGGAATTTGATATCTCCATTGGCATGAGGCCTTTTGGGGAGAGCCCAAGAGCAAAACCATGAGGGCATAGGCCCAAAGTGGATAATATCATGCCATTATGGAGATATCCTAATTCCTTTTGGTACTAACAAGTGGTATCAGAGCCGGTTAGTGTTTGACATAATCATATAATTGTTTTGCGGAAAACTTTGTCATGATCTCAATTTTTGAAAAAATTTCAATTATGGAAACTTTCCAATTATGATAATGATAAAGTTTTCTGCAAAACAATTATATGATTATGTCGAACACTAACCGGCTCTGATACCACTTGTTAGTACCAAAAGGAATTAGGATATCTCCATAATGCCATGATATTGTCCACTTTGGGCCTAAGCCCTCATGGTTTTGCTCTTGGGCTCTCCCCAAAAGGCCTCATGCCAATGGAGATATCAAATTCCTTATAAACCTATGATCTTTCCATGTGTTATTCAATGTGGGACTAAGTTTGCACTCTTGCAACCCCTAACAATCCCCCCTCAAACAAAGGACCACATGCCCCCACCACAAACGGAAACCCTTTCCGTTCTTGATGTCTTGATCCACCAGGACTTTCTGCCCCTCGGTCTATCTGACCTACTAGGACTTCACCACCTAGCCACAACTAGAATTGGTCCTCTTTGATCAAGACACGGGAGCTCACATATCCTTTATTTAAGGCTTAACGCACAGATTGCTCATCCAGATCTAACCATGTGCGTTAAGCCTTAAATAAAGGATATGTGAGCTCTCGTGTCTTGATCAAAGAGGACCAATTCTAGTTGTGGCTAGGTGGTGAAGTCCTAGTAGGTCAGATAGACCGAGGGGCAGAAAGTCCTGGTGGATCAAGACATCAAGAACCGAAAGGGTTTTCGTTTGTTGTGGGGGCATGTGGCCCTTTGTTTGAGGGGGGGATTGTTAGGGGTTGCAAGAGTGCAAACTTAGTCCCACATTGAATAACACATGGAAAGATCATAGGTTTATAAAGAATTTGATATCTCCATTGGCATGAGGCCTTTTAGGGAGAGCCCAAGTGCAAAACCATGAGAGCTTAGGCCCAAACTGGATAATATCATGCCATTATGGAGATATCCTAATTTCTTTTGGTACTAACAAGTAGTATCAGAGCCGGTTAGTGTTCGACATAATCATATAATTGTTTTGCGGAAAACTTTGTCATGATCTCAATCTTGAAAAATTTTCCAATTATGCAAACTTTCCAATTATGATAAATTTTAGATTTAGGAATTTCAAAGTTTGAAAATCTTCATGAAATTTCACAAACTTTTGAAATATCCTAGTTTCTGAAATTTTATGATAATTGTGAAAACTTCCCATTTTTGGAAACTTTCCAATTTTGGAAATTTCCTATTTTGGAAATTTTCCTATTTTGGAAATATGTAAGTTTTCTTTGTACCAGAAACTTACAATTATTCTGAAAACCTATTATGGAAATCTCGTAATTTTGGGCAGTGTTCTGAAAACCGGACCGGACCGGCCGGTCGGACCGGGAACCGGCCAGATTTCCGATCTGAGTTGACTCTAAAAACCGGCTACTCAAGAACCAGGTGTGAACTGTTTTGAACCGGCCGGGAACCGGTGAACCGGGCAAACCGAAAAAATCGGTCAAACCGGCTTGGTTTATTTTATTTTCTATTTTTTGATTTTTTTCCCCCTTTTGCAGTTTTGTTTTCTTACTGAAAAATGAAAATTGAAAAATAAAATGTCAAAAACCTAGTTTACTTTCACCCAAAGTCCCAAACGAACAAATCTGTTGTTTACTTGCAAGAGAGACACCACCACTAGCCTCTCGCTGTGTCGCTCCGCCTCCACCAGCCTCGCCGCGTCGCCTCGCCTCCACCAGCCTCGTCGCATCGCCCTGCCTCCGCTAGCCTTGTCCCGCTGCCAGTCTCGTTGCGTCGTCGTGCTGGCATACGAAGACATCAGTATATGACATATTTGGAAAAGTGATTTTGCATGTGCTTTGCTAGTGTCCTCTATTTAAATGTTTATTGGTGAACAAATGCTATCGTGATATAATTTTAACTTCTAATAAGATTCTTCAATTCGTATCTAGATTTCTTGAACCCAATGATTTTAAACTTGAATTTTTCTTTGAAAGTAACCATTTTTTCAAGAATATCGTGCCGAGTTGCTAATGAAAACATATCACATGCTCGACCTAGTTGATCCAATCTTGAAGAAAGTAGTTGGATAAGTCGCTAGTTTTATATATTTATATAAATACATGCTTTATTATATACCGATTATATCTCAGTTGGACCCCCGGTTAAACCGGTTGAACCTCTAAACCTATGACCGGTTCAATGTCCGGTCTGATTTTCGGAACCTTGATTTTGGGCACTTTCTTTCAAGAAAGTCTAGACAAATTTATGGATTATTCCATCATGCCAAGTTTTTATCATAATTTAATTTATGATAAAAATAACCATGTCTCCCTTTTCTTATGGAAAGAAATTTCTTTATTTAAATTTCTTTATATAAATTTCTTTATCATGGTAAATCAATCTATTATTGATTTTATAAAATAAAATAAACCAATCCATGGTTCATTTTAATTTCCATGAAAAATAAATCTCTTTATATAAATTTCTTTATATAAATTTCTTTATCCATAATTTTATAAAACAAACCACGCTCGGTTTATTTTATAATTTGAACCAAAAATTCAGTTTTCCCCTTTTGTTGTGGCCGGCCAAATCCAAGCTAAAACTATACGAATTAAATTCATTTAATTCGTCCAATAAGTCTTCAAAAGACTTAGCCATTTTATGCTTCCGATGTGCCTCTGAAAAATTCAGATTCGACTTATCTCTCTTGATCGGAAAATCCAATTTTCAACTCGTTTTAAATCTCTCGTATTACTCGTAGTGCGTGTGACTAAATAGGCTTTCGATTTATGTTGGCCGTCTATAATTAATCAATTATAGAACGATCATGAGTGGCACCTAGTAGTACATCATGATCCCCAATTAATCGAAAGATCAACAGTTGACCTCAGAAATTATTCTGAAACCCTTCAGCAGCTCTAATGAATCGTGCCTCATTCCCTTCACCATCTTATACCCACTTGGTTCAGGACATGGTCTATATGTGTCAAGGGGAACCACAAAGAAGGCATGGGTACGTAGGAGATTTCTAAATGATGCTTATGGATCAAAGATATGGGTACCAAAAGAGTATGTTTTCCATGTTATTTAGGTAAAGGTGAAGGAGGCCCCAACTATGTGGATAGTAGATAGTGGATGCTCAAGACACATGACCGGTGATGTAAGCAAGTTCACCACTATTAGCTACCTAAGAGAAGGGACGGTTTCCTTTGGGAATAGTGGAAAGTTGAGAATCATTGGTAGAGGCACAATTGAGGTATCTCCCACCATTTCCATACATAAAGTACTTTTAATCAAAGACATGAAATTTAATTTATTAAGTGTAAGCCAATTATGTGATGCCGGTTTTAAAGTTGAATTTTATGCTAGGAAATGCATCATTAGACATAATGAATCAAGTGATACCATATTAGAAGGATTTAGAGAGGCGAATTTATACTATCTTGATCTATCTTATGCTACTAACAATGTTGTTAAGTGTCTCATGTCTAAAGAAGAAGAAGAGTGGTTGTGGCACCGGAGACTTGGACATGTCAACATGAGGAGCATTGCAAGAGTGGCCAAGGAAGAATTGGTGAAGTGGCTCCCAATGCTCAAGTACGAGATGAACGTGTTGTGTGATGCATGTCAAGAGGGTACGCAATCAAAAGCATCACACAAAGGTAAAACTCTAATCACCACTTTCTTACCTTTAGAACTTTTGCATATAGATTTATTTGATTGTCATAGTACTCCCTCACTTGTAGGAAGTAAGTATTGCCTAGTGATAGTAGATGATTTCTCTAGGTTTACTTGGGTTTACTTTTTGAAACATAAGGATGATACCCTAGAGATCTTCATAGGATTTAGTAAGAGGGTAGAAAATGAAAAATATACCAAAATAAACCGAATTAGGAGTGACCATGGTAGGGAGTTCCAAAATGCAAGCTTCACACAATTTTGTGTTGAAAATGGGTACAAGCATGAATTTTCATGCCCAAGGACTCCTCAACAAAATGGGGTAGTTGAGAGGAGAAACCGAGCCCTACAAGAAGCTGCTAGGACTATGCTTAATGCATATTCCCTTCCTAGCTATTTCTGGGCCGAAGCGGTTAACACCGCTTGCTATATCCAAAACCGGGTCTTGGTACATAGATTTTTAGGAAAAACACCTTTTGAACTTTGGAATGGAAGGGTACCACAAGTCCACTATTTTAGGGTCTTTGGATGTAAAGTCTACATCTTAAATACCAAAGATGACCTAAAAAAATTTGAGTCAAAAGATGATGAAGGGATTTTAGTAGGGTACTCCTTAACTAGTAGGGGTTATAGAGTGTACAACAAGAGGACAAAAGTGATTGAGGAGTCCTCGAATGTTAAATTTGATGAAACAATTAGTACCTACCCTAGGAAGGCCTCAATTGATAAAGATATAGAGGAGGTCCAACCCATTGCCCAAAGAATCCAAGACCTACATTTGGAGGGCAATGATCAAGGGGGAGTTAGAGGTACCCTAGAGGATGAGGAAGAAGGAGTAAACGAACCTACAACTTCTAGGCCCTTGAGACATCACCATGATCACCCTATTGACCAAATAGTGGGTGATGTCACTCAAGGAGTAAGGACAAGGTCCTACTTTAGGGATCAAACAAGTCAAATAGCCCTTATCTCCCAATTAGAACCCAAGACCATTGATGAAGCATTGGGAGATGTTGATTGGGTCCTAGCCATGCAAGAAGAGCTAAATCAATTTGAGAGGAGTGAAGTTTGGGAGTTAGTTCCTAGGCCCACTGACTTTACCATTATAACAACAAGATGGGTCTTTAGGAACAAATTAGATGACCAAGGTAAAATCACTAGGAACAAGGCTAGATTGGTAGCTAGGGAGTTTAACCAAGTTGAGGGACTAGATTATGATGAAATTTATGCCCCCGTAGCTAGGTTAGAATCAATTAGAATTCTACTAGCTTATGCCGCTCACATGGGTTTCACACTCCACCAAATGGATGTGAAGTCAGCATTCCTTAATGGGATCATTAAGGAAGAGGTCTATGTAGAACAACCCCCCGGGTTTGAGGACCCTAACTATCCAAGACACGTATATAAATTAAGAAAAACCTTATATGGATTGAAACAAGCTCCCCGGGCTTGGTATGAAAGGCTTTCTTCATTTCTAGTGTCTAAGGGGTTTAGGAGAGGAACAATTGACCCTTCATTGTTCCTAAAATCTAAGGACAAGGAGATATTTGTTACCCAAGTCTATGTAGACGATATCATTTTTGGGTCAACAAATAATGACTTCCTACAAGAATTCATCAAGTGTATGGAAGATGAATTTGAGATGAGTCTTGTAGGAGAGTTAACCTTTTTCTTAGGCCTTCAAGTTAAGCAACTAATGAAGGTACACATGTCTTTCAAACCAAATATGCTAAGGAGATGTTAAAGAAATTTGGTTTAGAAAATGCTAAGGTAGCATCCACACCCATAGGAACCAATGTGAAAATGGATAGTGACATTGAAGGGAAAATGGTAGACTCTAAACAATATAGGAGCATGATTGGTAGCCTCCTATACCTAACCGCTAGTAGACCCGACATACTTTTTGTGGTAGGTATGTGTGCAAGGTACCAATCTTGTGCCAAAGAGTCCCATTTGGTTGCAGTCAAGAGGATCTTAAGATATGTAAAAGGGACCCTTGATGTCGGACTTTGGTATCCTAGAACCCCTAGTGTTGATCTAATTGGATACACCGACTCGGACTATGCGGGTTGCAAGTTAGATAGGAAGAGTACAAGTGGAGGGTGTCAATTCCTTGGGTCTTCCTTAGTTAGTTGGAGTAGTAGGAAATAACCATGTGTTGCCCTATCAACAACGGAAGCGGAATATGTGGCAATGGGTGGGTGTGTTTCCCAACTCCTTTGGATCATGCACACCTTAGAGGATTATGAGCTACATTACACCAAGGTCAAAGTCTTGTGTGATAATGTAAGTACAATCAACCTAACTAAAAACCCGGTTCACCATTCTAGGACAAAACACATTGAAGTGAAACATCACTTCATTAGAGACCATGTGGCAAGGGGAGACATAGAACTACACTATGCTGAATCCAAGTCGAACCTAGCCGATATCTTTACCAAGCCTCTTCTAGAATCGGAGTTCACATCCTTAAGAAGAGGCCTTGGAATGTGTTTTGTGGAAGTATAGGATGAACTTGGAGACATTAGCTTTGAATAAGGGTGCTTGATCCATTAGGGTGATACATTTGGCTCACTTGTGCTTGTGGCACATTGTTGAACCATTAAAAGTAACAATATATGAAAACTAGACTAACTATGGGGAAGACAAGTGTTTAATCAATGGACACTTTGCCCAAAGATCATAGTTGAACATTTTAAACCTTTGAAAACCATTTTATGTCTTACATACCTTGCCATGCTTTTAGAATTCATATAATTGCAAAATTGGTTTCAAAGTTTGATACAAAATGTAGTGATTTTCAAAGATTTTGGATTTTTATCAAATGTCATGCATGTTTGAAATTTTATATGGTTTAATATTTTTCCCTGATAGAGTATAACATTTCAAACATGCATGCAAAATTTTACAATTTTTGAAATTTTCTGGAATTTTCTGGAAGTTTCTGAAATTCGGCAGAAAAGTTGAAAAATCAGACTGATGGAGTATCAGTCGACTGCCCTATGGGCAGTCGACTGGCACGCCTATTTTCAGCCACTGTGAGAAATTTCAGAAATTCCATATTCTCACATTTGATGCCATAGGGTTTGGTTGCTTGAGGCAATCATTTTGATGGTGTCAAAGGGGGAGAATGGGTGGCTTAAGTTAAAATTTTGACTTAAAACGGATGAGTTTAGGTATTTTATCTAACTTAGAACTTGAATGCTTGAATGTTTAAAAATGGAGAAGACATGGATTAAGGGGGAGGTACCTCTTAGGTTCTGATATGTCTTATATTTTTAACATATTGTTGTTATTAAGTGGAAACTTAATTTGGATTATGAGTAGAATTGAAAATGGGAAGAAGACATAGATTAAGGGGGAGGTTACCTCTTAGGGATGTCTTAATTTTTCAATTGTTATATGTTGCTATTGCTATTGTGGTTGTTGTTTATCTCTAACTTAAACATATTGCCACACATCAAAAAGGGGGAGATTGTTGAGGCAATCAATCGTTAAATGATTGGAAGATCATGGTTTTTATGTGTGGGCGAATAGGTTTAAGGTTAGAGTGTTATGTTATATTTGATGTGTGTGATTGAGTTTGCAGGACTTGGAGAATCACACATGGTGGACATATCCGAGGGACGAGAGCCGAGGGAGGAGAGCTCCAAGGGCAAGCCGGGAAGTGGACTTCAAGGGCACACGTGAAGGGTGGCATGGAGGCAAGCCAAGGGAAGGCTTGCGTGCGCATCCGAGGGACGATAGCCAGAGGAAGAGGACTTCAAGGGGCGAGCCAAGGGAGCAGACCTGAAGGTACACGCGAAGGAGAAGGTCCGGAGTGGCTGGAACTAAGCTGGGAGGCAGGGTAGTCGACTGGCCTGGAGGCAGTCGACTGCCAAAACCCACAGAAAGTTTGCGGCCTCGGACCAGTCGACTGGTATACCCCGAAACTAGCCATTAGCCAGCTGTTGGCCAGTCGTTAATGCTGGGCCAGTTAACTGCCCTTGGGGCAGTCGACTGGTGCGGGGCTGGACAGACTGCGAGTCTGTCCTTTTCACCTATAAAAGGAGCACCTTTTTGCACGTGTACGGTACGGTTCCGTACAATAACGAGGTGCTGCCAACTGAAAAGTGTTCTTGCTTCCTCTCACTCAATTTAATTCATTCTGTAAAGAGGAAGATCGCCGTTGTAAAGGTTTCTCCACCTGAAGGAGATTTTCATAGTGAAAGTTGTGCTCGCGGCGTGAATCCTTGGATTAGTCACCCATCTGGGTGGATACCAAGTAAAATACTTTTGTTAGCATTGTTTCATTTTCCTTTACATATTATTTCTGCTGCGCCAGCAATTTTGTAGAGATCGAAACGATCCGAAAAAGTGCATTCACCCTCCCCCCTCTGCACGCCTTAGACGATCCTTTAATTACAAGAAATAAGCATTTATGAGTATAACTAAAAATCATTTACCATGCTCTACGATGTGAAAGATGGATGCAAAAGAAACAAAGCATACCATTTTTGCAGCAAGTACAAATTTCCCACATAAGAACACTATTTTCTGAATTCTAACTTCCCTATCGTATGCAAGGAGAAGACAATTATACAAGCCCAAATTATTTAGTTTACAATCTCTCGTGACTAGATAAAAACCACTAGAAAGTAATAATTACACAGATTTACTTTGACAGGAAAATCATATGCAAAGATTAGTACAGCTAAAAAAGAGGAAAACAGAAGTATTAGGCCACTTAATTGTTTACTAAGTTTATGTTTGACAAAAACTTCAATCAACTGTTATATCATTAGATGCAGGACAAAAAAAGAAAAGGATAGGAGTGAATCTACTATTCTAGCATAAACATTTCTTCATTGTATTTTATGCTAGTATAAACAGCTTTTAGAAAATCCACAATCAGAATGAGTAATTGCACAAGTCACAAAATGCAGTTACAAAGTGCAGTCACAAAATCCACAATCCGGGAGAGTAATATAATCAGGACCTTACACTTTGCTAACAGGAAGATCCTCAGCAGAATCAATAAAGAATGAATTAAAAGACAGAAGAAATTAAATGACGGAAGACCTACCTCGGAGGCCCAATCATGGACGAGCAGGGACGGCTGGAGGAACCGGGAGAGGAGTGAACGGCCGGAGCGAGCAGGACAGCACGGGGAGAGAACGGAGCATCCGGCGAGCCTGAACGGCGAGCGAGCGTGAGCACGAGGAGAGGAGCATCGAGCGAGGAGAGGAATGTCGCACGAGGAGAGGAATGCCAATGCAACCGAGCGCGAGGAGAGGAATGTCGCGCGAGCGGGAGAGGAACGCCGAGCGCCGCGAGCACGAGGAAATTTCGAAACCTAGTGCGAGAGTGCCGAGTCTATTCTGTGCGGAAGATTTCACAGCGCACGCCTAGGTGTGCTGCGGAATGAAATTCCGAAACGGAATGAGTGCCGAGTCTATTCTGTGGATTCAATAGCGTACGCCTAGGTGCGCTGCGGAATTTCCGAAGAAAATTTACTGTTTTAACAGCTCACATATAGGTGCGCTGTTAAAACTAATTTTTTAATATATAAATAACTTTTTTTAACAACGTATTTTTTTTGTACGCTGCCAAAAATTATATTCGCAGCGCACAATTATTTGTGCGTCGTTAATTGTAAAATATGAAATATTATCCGCAGCGCACTTAATTAGGTGCGCCGTAAAAAGTATTATTAACAGCACACTATAATTGTGCGTCGTTAATAACCTGCTGCGGAAAGTCATATTTGTTGTAGTGTAGGTTTACCCTTGTGTTCTTATATGTGTATGTTGAGTGTGCAGGTTGTACAGGTTACACATATGGACTTGGCTGGACGGCCTCGGTACGGTAAAGAGTGGCATAGAGACAAGTTGGAGGCTTGTGTGCACCCAAGGAACCTTGGAGAGCAGGACGATGAGTTGAGGGGCGCAGACTTCGAGGCATGCGTGAAGGATGACATGAAGGCAAGCTGGAGGCTTGCGTGCATCCGAGGGACGGGAGCCGAAGATAAAGAGGGCGCGAAGGCAATAGTCGAGGCTGCTGAGTGAGGAGTCAGTCGAGTCATAAGGGTACGAGTGCTGTGTGATTGTACTAGGGAAATCCTAGGGTTCGAGTGTGAAGCGGAATGTACTCGGGAAGGGTAACCTTAGGTGGGTGAGTAGACCAGTCGACTGGCCTGGGGGCAATCGACTGATGAAACTCACAGAAGGGTTCTGGCTGGGGACCAGTCGACTGCCCTGGGAGCAGTCAACTGGTAGGTGGCTGGTGAGTTGGCGAAAATTCGAACGTTGGGGTTACAACGGTTGATTTTCAGTGGGACCAGTCGACTGCCCTGGGAGCAGTCGACTGGTGGTGAGGGTTTTAGGCCGAGTCCTATTTAAAGAGGACTTCGTGGTGGCTGAGATTCTTGACGAATCTTGTCTTGGTTAAAGGCAAGATAGTAGTCTTTGTGCTCATGCCTTCTCAAGGTGTTGTGGTAAGGTTTCTCCACCCACAAGGAGTGACGAGGGCTAGCTGGAGGTTATCCGGGGAGTGATCCACCGACGGATTCTTGGATTAGTCACCCTCCAGGGTGGATACCAAGTAAATCGTTCTTGTTAGCATTGTTTGTTTTTTTTATTATTGTTTCCACTGTGCAACTAACAACGTAGGTACAAGAAGAATCGAAGAATCACTATTCACCCCCTTCTAGCGTACGAAATCGATCTAACACAGGGTACTTAGGCTTGGTCTGGGTGCTACATACACCCGACCAAGAAATAAAAACCCTAATATCTCGCGGTGTTGCGGATGCCAGGGGTACTTAGGCTTGGTCTGGGTGCTACCAAGAAATGAAAACCCTAATACCTCGCGGTGTTGTGAATGCTCGAGGTACTTAGGCTTGGTCTGGGTGCTACAGACGCCGGACCAAGAAATAAAAACCCTAATACCTCGCTGTGCTGCGGATGCCCAGGGTACTTAGGCTTGGTCTGGGTACTACAGACGCCTGACCAAGAAATAAAAACCCTAATACCTCACGGCGCTGCGGATGCCTGAGGTACTTATGCTTGGGCTGGGTGCGGCAGATACCCAACCAAGATCTACGCAACCCCTACCACCTCTAACTGGGAAATGGAGGAGGCTCGAGGATGGAAGGTTAACACACAACCTACCCGATATGAAACAAGCATCCTCAGACAAGGTAAAACTAGCAGAATATCTGGTTATTGCTCGAAGCGCTTATACAAGAAAGATAACAAGTGTTTTCCTTCATCTCTACAGAAAATACATTGACAATGACATCTCAAAGGAATACAAAGAATAGGGGATACAATCAGTGGATCCAGTAAAGGAGACTACTCCTTTGCTCGGGTTCTCCCCTATTTCTTCAGTATCCCCGCATGGTCGCTTAGCTCGGAACCATCTTCCAGTGCCGGGTAAGTGGGAGTCATATCTATTATGGTTAGGATCCTTGAATCTTCGGCTGCGGCTGGGACTTCTGGGTCGTCCCTTCTCACAACCATTCACAGATGAAAGAGGAACAAGAACAACTCCGGGTACACATGGACGAAACAGTTCCATTCAAAGACCCTGATTGCCTCTTACAGTCAACACACATTTAAGAACAAAGAAGAATTGGAAAATACAAAGGGAAGAGAATGGGGAGCAGCAGCTGCAACTCCTCCTCGGATGACAAACTACTCCAGGCACGACGGAGGGTCAATGCCCAAGACTCGAGGAAACTAGCAATCCGGCGGGGGAGAGCATTTGAGATGGACAAGAGATGAGCCACCAGGAGACACTGTGCACCCGGAGAGGGACAGAAGATGAACCACCAGGAGATGCTCCCGGGTGAAACAAATGATATCATCTCTGCCATGCTCCCCGGCGAAGCATGTAATGTCTTTTATGGACTCCCCGGTGAAACTTGTGGTTCCATCTCCGCTGTGCTCTCCTGGAAAAGGTACGATATCATCTCTGCTATGCTCCCCAGTGATGCAGAAAACCCTTGTTAGAAGGGGGGATGATGGAGGATGTACTGGAAGGTTGTACGCCTCATAGGGGATTATGGGAGCACCTGACTTAGCTTGGGCAGACGGGGCATCGCACCCCTTGGGGCGGCAAACCTCCCCCCTCGCCGGGTTCCCCTCCAGGCGGCACCCTCTTTTCCCTTCTTGGTCCATGAGAATGGGAAGGGAAGATGAATGAGAATGAACGCGTTGGCCTTCCACCTTTATAAAGGGCTGCTCATTCCCATTTAATGAGGGCACGACATAGGAGCAGTAATAGGCGCCAATTCTGAAGCGTCGTGTTTTCCGTCACCATCGATTGGCATGCCCCTGCGGCGCCTGGGAACTCGCAAACCTTTATGGGTCAATTCAATGGATCGCCTAGGGCCTGGAGATAACGGTTCGGAGGCCGCAAACACTCCATAGAGGAAGGAGCCAACATGGGTCCCACAGGTGAACAGCTGCGGGCTTAGCAGTTGGGCTTTCGGGGCTACCTTAGGGAGATTCATACCCAAGATCAAACCCAAAAATCCCAGAAGACACCTGGTATCACAAGGGGTTCTGTGTCCCTAGAACCAACCAAAGGGGATGCGGGGGATGAGCAGTGGCTCCCTAACTCCCTTACCCCAGGGGCTGAGAGGGAATGCCTCTTTTTTCAAGAAGGTTAAGTGGCAACCTGGCTCCTGGAGTCAGAGAGAAATGTCAATCCCTCCACACTCTTGGTCCTCCCGACGGAGACAAATAGTGTTGGATCGAGAAAACACGATAGAGGGGGGGGTGAATATCGTGAAAATGTTTCGGATAAAATAAGAGACTGCGTAGTGGAAATTTAAACAAACACAGCACAAGAACTCAAGCACTTTTACTTGGTTCGGAGTCGCGGTCGACTCCTACTCCAAGGCCCATGGTCGTTGACCATTTACTGCGGGCAATTCTATATGTGCGCAAATATTTACAGAGAAAAATGTTACAGTTATAGTGCAGTAAATAAAAATAGACTTTTCGTTACCGACGCCCGTTGTGGATCGTACTTCGGAGCAGAGGGTCGGCGGCGACGCTTGAATCTCGAGATGGAAGGTTTTCGGAGCAGAGCGCTTGAGTCGAAGAGCGTAGAGGCATTAGCAGAGTTGTCTTTGAAGCCTTGGGAGTCGAGCTCCTTTTATAGCCCTCCTGGGGCGCCTGAGACGCTGGGGGCACCTGACACGTGCCTTCGGATCCGAGAACCCTCATCCGAAGCTCGGTCAGAGTTTATCCCTCCAAAATCGGGCTCGGAGCTGACGGGGGCGCCCGAGACACTGGGGTGCCCCGGTTGAATTGGTCTGCTGGCTTCTCGGTTGACTTTGCCTCGATTGCTTGGTTGGCTTGGACCCAGGGCGCCCGAGGCATCCGGGGTGCCCGGGACCATCAGGGCGCCTAGCCCAGTTAGTCTTCGAAGCGATTCTTGCTCAACTTGTTTTGCCTTGACCTTGGGGTGCCCGGGACCTCCGGGGCACCCTGCCCAGCTGCTGCCCCTCTCCTTTGGGGCGTTCTGAGCTGCAGAAACTCGTTCCTTCGGTCCTGCATCAGGGTTAGTTCCAAAATAACAGATAAGGCAAGAAATGTTAGGTTTATACAGTCTTAGCTTTCTTGGTTCTGACTTTGGGTCTCCCAAATGGAATCCTAGGTCGAACCGACGCCTACTGTTCCCTCGACGGGGAACGCGTCCTCACCTACTCCTCTCAGGAGAATTTACCTTTTGCCAACCGGCTCCTCCGGTTGGACTTTTGCCTAGCAATCCTTCGCCAGGTGCCTAGCAGCCCTTCGCCAGGTCTTCGGTACAAAGCAGTCCTTCGCCCGGTGCCTAGCAATCCTTCGCTAGGGCTTCGGTACCAAGAAGTCCTCCGCCAGGTGCCTAGCAGTCCCTCGCCAGGTCTTAGACTCCTAGCAGCCCTTCGCTAGGTGCCCAGCAGCCCTTCGCCAGGTCTTAGGATTTCGATGCCTAGCAGTCCTTCGCTAGGTGCCTAGCAATCCTTCGCTAGGACTTCTTTCTGCACACTCAAGTAGCATATTAGATCAAAATAACATGTTAACTTTTGAACCCTTTGCCATTATCAAAAACCCAGGTTCGACTTGGGTGCTGTCTGCACCAACAAATAGTACAAGGAGACAAACGTAAAAGCATACTCAGGACAGTCAGACAAAGAAATATTTTCATTATAATAAAAGAGGGGTACATCGGGGCCAAGCTCTCGGGTAGCAAATAATCCTACAGCTCTTTACCCTCGGGCGGGAGCTCTTCCCAAACTCGGTCGATGCTCATGAAACCCAGGTCAACATTCGGAGGCAAAAGTTGGGCCTTCTTCAGCTGGTCGATGGCCCCACAGAAGCCTTGCTTCAAGCGCTTCATTACCTGGCCGACAATGATATCGCCGAATTCATCCGATTCCAGGAACTTAGTCTTGAAGTCTGCCTCGGCCTCTTTAATACGGGAAGCCTCAGTAGCCCGAAGGTTGCACAATTCGACCTCAACTACCTCCTTGGCATGCTTTAGTTGCTCCATCTCGGCAAGCATTTTGTCTTGATCCGCCAGAGTCTCCTTGAGCCTGTCCGAGGTGGCCCCTATTGTCGACCGTGCCTAGGCTAGATCTTACTCGAAGTTAGAGAAGTGATCAGCCGACATCATGAAGTCGGATTCCTTCTAGGCGAGCTGGCGCGCTTGGTCATTGACACATTCATTCAAACTCCCGGCTGAGGCCTCTAGAAGACAGATATCGCCCGATAACTTCTTCTCCTTCACTTGAAGCTGGTCCCACTCCTGAGTCACCTGGAGCAGGTCATTGGTGATGGCCACAGCCCTCTCAGATGCCAAACGTTCTCAGCACTGGGAACTCTGTAGGGAGGACTCCATGGCCATCAAGGTGTCCATCTGGTGCCCCACATTTGCTCAAAGATCCCTGCTGACCCCCGCTTGCATGAGTCCTGCTCTGTGCTTGTGGTCAGCTGCAACCTCTACTCTCAGGGCCTGGCGGGTCAAGGCCTCAATCTCTGTCCAAGCGTACAAGTCATGGCCGGAGGTCAGACAGTCTTCAGCCGCCTATCATTGCACCAAGGAATTATAAAGCATAGAAGGAAACAACCTATATACCTGGAACACACACCTTTAAAAGGGACTCGCGGAGGGTAGTGAAAGGCCCAGCAGAGACTCGCATGGCTTCCCCTCCTGGAGATCTCGGGGGGTCAACCCGGCTCCCTGAAGGCAACGAGCCCTTGTGCGGGGGAAGCGACTGGATGGTAGGAGCTCCAGGTGATGGCGCAAAAGGGTCAGCGTCGATCTCCTCAAAGCAAGAAGTCCCCACGGAAGAAAGACCCTCGGCAGGGACATCCTTCAACTGCACCGGGGGGGAGATTGCATGGATGCCTCCAACGTCGTATCCAGCCTTTTCTGAAGATGGCCAAGTTGCATTCGATATTGGGTGGGCAATGTTTGCTTACCCTTTGCGACCTCGTCAGGGTCGATCGAAGAAAAGTTGTAGGCCTGACCACCTGCCTCTAGAGGGGCAGTTGATGGAAAAGATGGAGATGGAGGAATAGCTTCCTCACCATCGGACGGTGGAACCTCCTCCTCAGGAATAGATGGAAGTGTGTTGGGACCACTGGGGCGTAGCCTTTTCCATCTGGGGCCTAAGCCATCCGGGACCTTCCTCTTCTGCGACCAGAGAGTGAGGACGTTGATGGGGCAGCGGGGGCGACGACTCCTCTGTGACCCCCTCCGGATGGACAGCAGCCGTGGGTGGGTCATCCCCCGAAGGGACGCCCACCTCCGAGTCAACCGACGGACCTAAAGTCTCCGAACCAGTAAATGGCGGAGGCGCAGCAGGATCCTCTGCCCGCTCTGGCGTGACATACTCACTGGACGATTCAGCAGTCCCCTCTGAGGACTCGGCGGAAGCAGAGGGCGCACCAGGAGCGGCTGGGGGAGGATCCAGAGCCTCCTTGTTGGCCTCCTCCCACTTGATAAGACGGTGCATCACCCTCGAAAATATGAGTTCCTTTGCAATAACCGGGCAAGAGGATATCATTTAGAACTAACAAGCATTGATGAAAAAGATGAACTTACCAAGGCTGAGGCTAATCCGGGTCACTTTAGAGCTAAGGTTCGCTCGGTACATGAGCTCTGCACCAGACCTGGGCCACTGAACTCCATTCCAGAGAGTATGTTCCTAGCGCGATGGTAGGCTGGACTTTGGAGAAAATTCCCTAGTGAGGGAGGAGTCGGCAGATCCTCAGTCCAGCAGAGAGGACTGAAGGGTTGCGTGGGCAGTCAAATGAAGAAAAACTTTTCCTTCCACCCTTTGTGCGAGGAAGGGAACCCTCCTAAGAACCTATGGCCAGGACGCATCGAAAAGCTAAAAGCCCCTCACGAGCCGATCGGAACGAAGAATGAATGGAAAAAACGAGGGGTCAGAGGGATGTCAAAGAGCTTGAAGATGATGTACGCCCCGCCCATTTGAGCAAAGGCGTTGGGAGTCATCTGGTGAAGGGGGATATCAAAGTAGGAGGCAACATTCCTGAAAAAAGAAGGAATGGGGAAGCGGAGCCCTGACTCTACTTGCCCCAGAAAGAAGGTAAAGAAACCTACGGGAGGCTCCACCGGCGTCTGGTCTACTTTAGGGATCACCACCGCCATCTCGGCAGGAATGTCGTAGGCCTCAATGGCCACCTGCAGAGCCTCCGACCTCACTCTTGAAGAGGCAAACTCATACCACTCTGGTCGATAACCTTCCATGGTTCCTAAGAAAAAAGACGGGAATGAGGCAGAAGACTCAGATTTTCAGTCAGACAGGGACAAGAGTAAGTCTACCTCGGGGTTTGTGTTTACTTTAGGAGGTGGAGCCATAGTTTGGAGGAGTGTCAAGCAAAAATGCGTGGTGGACTCTACCATGGAAGTTGAGTATGTGGCAGCCTCAGAGGCAGCCAAGGAAGTTGTATGGCTCAGAAACTTCATCATGGACTTGGATGTGATTCCTAGTTTGCCCAGATCTATCACAATCTTTTGTGATAACAGTGGTGCAGTTATAAACTCGAAGGAACCACGAGCCCATAAGGCGAGTAAACACATAGAGCGCAAGTACCACCTGATATTAGAAATCGTAAAGCGAGGAGAAGTGACTGTCGCCAAGATTGCATCAGAGGACAACCTGACGGATCCTTTCACTAAAGATCTTCTAGCTAGAGCTTTTGATCGGCATGTGGAGGATATGAGAGTCAGATGTATGGCAGTAAAAGAACAGCAAAGTCTTTAAGTATAAGTGGGAGATTGTAAGATGTGTATACTGAAAGACTTGCCTCTTTTATATATATGATTATCTTTATTTTGAAAAGAGAATCACAACAACACTAGGTGCTTGTTTATATTAGTATATGCATAAAAGTCCTTTACTTCGCATTGTAGATAACATGGTGTATGGTGTTATATGAAAGATCATGCTATCAGTTCCTTACCTAATATAAGCATAGGCTCACAACCGAGATGGAATTGGACAAACCATCAGGATGATTGTAGTATAATTAGATGTGGTTGGTCTTGACCATAGAATTACACTAGTGTGCTTTGAGTACATTGAGTAGGACTAAAACCAGAGGTTATCCAATTTGTACTGGCTTGATAATTGGATAGGACGTTAGATTTTATTATGGAATATGATCCCTAAATCCCGATATAATAATGGATACATATTATTAATTATTATTTTTTTGATTTACCAATGGGTGAAATCTATTCTATTAGATCGATAGGCCCGGTAAGTTGGGAGATAATATTAATTATATGGTGTGTCATTGATTATTGACGGAATCCGTGTCCTGGTGAGTCGAGATGATGATGCCCCCTTGATGAGCTCAAAAGGTTCATCATGTTAAACCCTGCAAGTGGATTTGATCCAACATGATGATAAGATTGAGTGGTATTAATCAAGGATCCAAAAGTTGATTAATTTAATTTCTTAGTAAATTAAATTAATTAACGGGCATTCGATATCTTAAACATGGGGGGATGGATGACTCATAATATGTGGAGCTCATATGAAAATATGGGGGTTGGTGAGAAAATTCAATTAAGATCCTTTAGTGGAATGGATCTTAATTAATGGTTTGGGTTTAGATCCATTAGCGGGCCAAGATCCAACTCCTCCTCTTGGTCCCTACCTTAGCCCTATATATACCCCATGAAGCCATCAAGAAACAAGTTAATTAAGCCTCAAATTATTCCTCTCATCCTCTCCCTCTCTCTCTCCTAGGGCACGGTTTGGCCAGCGGCAAGGGATAAGAGAAGAAGTTGGATTCTTCTCTTCTCCACCTATTCTTCTTCACCTGTTGCATGGTACAAGGAAGGAAGAGGAATCTCTCTTCTTTCTCTTGGTCGGACGCAGTTGTGGTGGCGAGGAAGAAGGCCGGCGGCGGTGCAATCCGTGCAAGGGGCGGCGACGGCAAAAACCTCCAAGGGAGGTCTTTCCGGTGGTCGGTTGAGGGTGGAGATCATCTCCATGGCTCTTCCTTGGGTCGGCAGCAGTTGTAGGAGGAAGAAGGAGCCCTTGGACGTGAGGAGAAGGAGCTTTCCTCATTGCTTTAGCCGGCGGCAACAAAATCCCTAGTTTTTGTTTGGCTGGCGCAAGGAGAGGAAGGAGAGAGGCTTAAGGTCTCGTTTGGTGACTTCGGTTCCCAGTAGCTCGTCACCCACACGACGTCCGGGAAGGGAAGGGCATAAGGTAGAAGGTCGCAAGGTAATAGGGAAGGTATATTCTCTCCCTAAGCTCCTTATGTTTTTATTGTGTCATGTTAATTAGTCTCGTTATTTCATGCGTGTTAATTAGTTATTTCGATTTTGTATCATAGTTAATAATTAATTAACTGGACCCCGACCGTAAACACAAGAACCGGCGATCCACTCGTCGCCTTTTCCGCGGTCATTCGATAAGGAGAATTATAAGGCTCGATCTTTGTGATTGGCCGAGTTGTAATTCATACCGAACGATACAACGACGAGATGGTCGTTGGGAGACGGGTCTCCATTCGAATTAATTTTTAATCCGTAGACATGGAGAGGTCTTCCAAGGATGACCAAGTATTTGCTTAGGAAACCCGCCAAGCCATACCCAACACGCGAACCATGGGACGTTGGACTTCTAGATCGCTCACCGCGAGCACTTCCCGATTTACCCTGATGACCAATGGAAAACTTCCGTAGGGCTAGGCTGGTCACCCCAGGTTCGTCAGCTATTTGGTCCAACATTTTTTTTAGAAGAGGAGATTTGGCCACTTCATTATCTAGTAACCCTCCATTATTGTCGCCAATAGCCCCATTTCCTCTTCGGGTTAGAAGAGAAGAGGTCTATTCATCTCCTTCACTTTTGGACAACAACTATTCCCCTCTTCGAGTTTGAAGAGGAGGGCATCTCTCTTCTTGCGATTTTGCCATTAGCCCCTCTGCAAGCGCCTACAACCACCGTCCTCTCACGAGATTGGGTCGATCTCTTCGTGTGTGGTTTATGTTTTTTATGGGGTTGTTTCTTAAATGTTAATTATTCATTTGTGTGTTAATACTTTGTATTAAATTAATCTCCCATGATTAATTTGTACACACTGAGATTAATTTTATTCATAACCACAATATGTCCGACAAAATATCTCTTTATTTAGTTAGACTTTAATTATTGCAACTAGTTTAGTGTAATTTCGTGCAATGCTTTTCTTGTTGAATTTAATTAGGATGTTTATTCTTGTTCTTAATTTCAGAGTAATTATGTTAGATTAGATTATATTTCATTCCATGTCAAGTTAATGTCATGCTTACTTTATCTTTTTGTAAATTTTCTTGCAATTATAGTTTAGGATAGATTAAATTTCCATTACTTACATTGTCTTTCATTAATGGGGTTGTTTGATAAGTGTTGATTTTTTATTTGTGTGTTAATACTTGTATTAAATTGATCTCCCATGATTAATTTGCACACACTTTGGTTAATTTGATTTATACTCACAATGTGTTCAACAAAATCACTTTTTAACTTAATTAGACTTTAATTATTACAACTAGTTTAGTTTAATTTTGTTAGATGTTTTTCTTGTTGAATTTAGTTAGGATGTTTATTCTTATTCTTAATTTTGAAGCAATTATGTTAGATTAGATTATGTTTCGTTCCATGTCAAGTTCATGTCATACTTACTTTATGTTTTTGTAAATTTTCTTGCAATTATAGTTTAGAGTAGATTAGATTTCCATTACTTGCATTATTTTTCATTTATTGGGTTGTTTCTTAAGTGTTGAATGTTCATTTGTGTGTTAATGCTTGTATTAAATTGATCTCCTATGATTAATTTGCACACACTTTGATTAATTTGATTCATACCCATAATGTGCTCGACAAAATATCTCATTACTTAGTTAGACGTTAACTGTTGTAATTAGTGTAGTTTAATTTTGTGCAATGCTTTTCTTGTTGAATTTAGTTAGTGTTCTGAAAGCGAACGACGGGGATGACGAATCACCAAAGCGCAACCCACAGTGATGATGATGAGGAGAGGATGTCAACGCCTGCGAGATTAACACGAGCATAAACGGGATACACCGGAAGATGTTCTAGTGAAGCCCTCTCCGATGCTCAAGTTAGAATTCTCTCTTTTACGGAGAACAACGAGGAATCAATGTGCTATAATTCTAGAAAGCTTACCCCCTGTACATGGGTGTTGAGGTGTCTTATATACCTGATGTCTTCCTTACACGTGTCCCCACGTCCTCCTTCACATTCTTTAATTATCGGTTACTTGATAGTTGTTCTCTTTTGGTAATGACCACTGTGACTATTAAGGCCTTAATTATCGTGCATTGCGAACAATAATTACCTAATGCCTTTCCTGTTTTGGAAGGAGGAGCGGGTGCTTGAAGTCTGGCTTTCTTATACCTACGTTGATCTATGGACTCCACTCTCCCAAGTCAGTCTCGGAGTCTTATCTTCTGAGCTGACCTCGATTCCTTCTTCTGCTCTCCCGAGATAGTCTCGGGAGCCCGATTCTTGACTTGACCTCGAGGCTTTCTTCTGTTCTCCCGAGATGGTCTCGGGAGCCCGGTTCCCGATCTGACGTCAAGGCACTAGTTCGGTGGGCCCTGCCACGTGGCTTTCCCGTGCCACGTGTCCACCCCGGGTTGCTCATCCCTATCACAAGTCTCTCCTTCAAGTCTAATCAAAGGAAGTGTGGTTGACTGATTAGGCTGGTGGCACGATGAGGGGAATTGAAGTATCTGCGGGGCTCATATTACCATTCCTTATCTCTTGACGACTTGTCGGGTCCTATGAATCGAAACATTCCTCACTTGGCCCAAGGTAGTCCTTCGAGTTAATCCAAGAGTCCTTGCGAGTCCCAAGGCCCGATAATGATAGTTGTCCTTCGCCCATTAAGAGCGCATGAGGTATCTTAATGGCGAGAGAGCGTTCCGACGAATAAATACTGCCAGGTGGCAGGGTCTTTTCTACATGATTTCCCTCTGATACGCTTAGTAGGGTCATACCTGTTAGGTCCGGTGCGTACGGCTAGAGGGTGTGAATAGCCGATCACCCACTTCAATCGCGGTTCTCTTCCTACATGTTGTTAGTGCGCAAGCGGAATAACAAATAACTAGAAGAGACAAACCAATTTATGTGGTTTGGAGATAAAACTCTTACTCCACGGCTGTTCGTAAGGTGGACGATCTCGATCTGTCGGTGGATGACTCACCGGAAAGCCTCCGGCTAGCTTGTGTAGCTTCTTGTGAATGGAGAAGCCTCGCCACAATCTACAACACACACCTGAGCACTTAGACTACTAATTGGTCTTTAACTAGAGTCAATTTTGTCGATCCTAGAAAGCCAAGCCGAGTTCCCTTAAATAGAGCTCGTGGTTGAACTAGCCGTTACTAGTCGACTGGTGCCAACCCCAGTCGACTGGTTCCAACTGAATCAGAACATTACAGCCCAACGTTCGAATTCCCAGCCGACACCAGTCGCTTGCACAGAAGATCAGTCGATTGATCTTTCTGTACCAACTACCAGTCGACTGATCCATGCATCAGTCAACTTCCCAAATCTTAAACCTAGGGTTTCTCTTCCCGAGTACAATTCTCTCAGCACTCGAACCCTCACGACTCAGCTGACTCTTCACCTAGCAGCCTCGACCTGTTGCCTTTAAGCCTTCTTCAACTTTGGCTCTCGTCCCTCGGATGCATACGATCTCACGGCTCATCCTTCACGTATGCCTTGAAGTGCGCTTCCCTCGGCTCATCATTTTTGCTATGTCTATGGTCCCTCGGATGCATGCAACCCCACGACTTGTCTCCTCATGTCATCCTTCACCGGACCCAAAGTCGTCCAACTAAGGCTATGTGTATCCTGCAAACTTACACACTCACATATATATATCAAATACAAGGGTGAACCTAACTTAAACCCTTTGCCCAAACATCAAGACACATGGTCACTCCGGACCATAGATGGCTCCAACAATCTGTTGGGACCTTAACGTTTAGCTAGAGGGGGGTGAATAGCTTCTTTTCGATTTTCCTTCCTACAATGTTAGCGTGCACAAGCGGAAAACTAAAACAATAAACTAAAACAATCGCTAACACAAACTGTTTACGTGGTTCAGAGATAAACTAAAACTTCTATATTTCGAATTATATAGATTAGGTTGAGGGTGAGCATCTATCAACATGAGTGGTTGATATTTGGTGCTCCAAACATATAGCCATTCCTAGTTAGGAATGTGCTTACCATTTCCTCAAATTCACATGAATGGCTTAGACTAACCCACAACTTACTCTTGCCATGAATTGCTTAGGATAATCGGTTTTCCTATAGCAATTTATGTTTACTGCAAATGATGATTAATGATATGCCATAACTCAAGCTTAAGGTGTTTTTGAACATGTTCTAGTATGCCATGAGTTTACTATATGTGGTACACAACATGAAGACATGTTAGGAAACAAGTATGAACTCATATTTTGTGATGATTCAAGACTCAATACTTAACTTCTATGACTTAGCTTTTTTCTCATCAAACTTGACGTTTTTCATATGCCCAATATTATTTGGATTATCGAGATATCAACACTTAGGTGTAGATTGAATTATCAAATTTATTTGGAATAAAAATGATCATGCTAAAAACATTCCGATCATGCCTTGGCACACATAGATTTCATTCATGTATTGATGTTGATAAATAGCAATATGCATCCATGCTATCCATGATTATAAACTTCCTGTTCAAGTGATGGTATGCATACCTGCCTTGAAATTTTGATACAAACATGTTTTGACATCCAAGAACATGCTTAGAACATAATTGATCAGTCAACCTAGTGATGGTATATTAATCTATGGAAATTCATAATCCTTGATATGAAATGAAGCTTAGTTAAGAGACCCAAATCAGATTGCTTGTTTTGATTAAATGATTGATGGTTAATGGAACTCATTTAGGGAGTAAATCTGATTGTATTAGGGATTAGATTGATTAAGAGTTGAAACGAACTTGTTTCTGAAACTGATCAGTTTCAGAAACCATTCTGTATCATCCCTGATCGGTCCACCGACCGATCAGGGGTGCTTCTGATCGGTCTGGTGACCGATCAGACCATCTCTGATCAAGGAACTCCCAGATCGTTCCAAATTGATCCAAACCCTCCTCAAGCCAATCTCTTCTCATCGAATTGTATCAGTTTAATGATCATACTCCTAACAAATCTGATACAAACCAATTACAATTGAAACACATTTGTTCAAGTGGTACAAACCTGGTACAAAATAGTGATTTGATACAAACCTATGTTGGAATGTTCAAATTAATAAGAAAGGGTTTGTTGAGTCATGACTCTTGTTCTTGATGTCGTGTTTCAGAAATATTTCTGAAATGTCGAATATTAATAGAGTCTACACCCCTATTGTGGAATGTAAATTGTTAATGCAGTCTGATCAGGAATGTATCAGAGTTTCAGGAATTTTTCTGAAATTTGATCGCTCCCCAGACTAATAAGAAACATTTCTGTATCAAGTAATCAACGAACCTGATTGGTCACGGAGACCACTCAGGATTATGTGTCGGATACAGATGCATTCCTTACTTGTTATATGAAACATATACATGTTTGACCATGATATACTTCTGTATATGTTTTCAAGTGAAATTCACACTTTTTTGACGTATGATGCATATACATTGTTGCCATGATACATTTATGGTATATGCTCCTCATATGCAATTCAAAAATTATCCTTTGATTATTTTGGGTTTGGGGAGAGACCCTTGGTTGAGGGGGAGTATGATTAAACTTAACAGCCCCTCTAGACCCTTTTCGATGTTCGACAAAGGGGGAGAGTGTGGTTGGTTAAGTTTAGGATTGTAACGACCCAGAAAATTCTCTTAATATTTTTTTTAAAATATTAAGCAGGTCTAGATAATTTTTCGAAGGATCTAGGAATATTAGTACGAACCTTAGCCTAGAAATTAAGGTTCTCTTATTTAAATTGAGAAACTAAAATACTAAGGGGCCATATAGGGGTTTTCTAGTGCCATTATTATGGGTGGTTTTAGATAAAATTTAATATAAAAATAGAGGGATTATAATGAAAAATATTAACATAATTATGGGGGAATTTTTAAGGAATTTTCGAAAATGATAGGAAATAAATTAAAAATAAAATATAAAATTAATGCATACACCAAGGATTGAATCTTGGACCTCTTATACAACCAAGCATGCACTAACCAATTCACCTAGCAAGGGAGTTCTATGAGGGAATGAAGTGGATATTAGTGAAGGTGTAGGAAATGAAGAGTCACCAAGGGAAGAGACATCATGCCTCTTCACTCACCCCTTTTCAAATGGTATAAATAGAAAGGAAGTTACAACTTCCCTCTTCTTCTTGATTTTCTTCTTCTTCCTTCCTTGGCCGAAAATTGAAGTTCTCTTCCCCTTGAGAAAAGTTCCACCAAGGACCCCTATCTTGAAGATCTAAAGCCCCTACAAGGACACAAGGACTAAGGAAAGTTTAGAGATAAGAAGGTTCTCTTGTTATCTTCGATTCGAAGTTTGTAAGCGAAACCAAGGAAGGTAAAACCCCCTCACCTGTGGTATGATAGCTTTCAAGATATTTATCATGATCTAGGTTTTGTTGGCATGATATGTTGGGAAAATCCATGATTAGGGCTTAGGGAACTTTCGGCCAAGACCCTTGGTTTAGGCCTAGGGATGTTGTAAATTCTCTTTTGTGCTCTTAAATGTTCCATGATATTATGTAAGGCATGGATTATGATGTAGGGAAATTTTTGGATGCCCTAAGACCCTTCTAGGGTTTCGGCCATATTAAGTATAGGGCTAGGGATTTAATTTTAAATTCCTCAAGCATGTTTAGTATGTCTTACTATGAAGTAGTATGGAAGATAATAGGGATTTATATGAAATTTTTAGGGGCTTGCTACCCTTATATGTTTCGGCCACATCAAGGTCAAGAGGCTAGGGGAAACTCCAACCTTTCCAAACATGATTAATATGGTTCTTATGATACCTTATGGGTAAGAATGGTGTTAAATGAACTCTTCCATGGGCTTGTTACCCTTTTAGGGTTTTCGGCCAACTTGGGTTTTAGGTCTAAGACTTGGAGTTAAGTCCAAGCAAGGATTCAAATAAATTTTTCTATGGCATGATATGTAGGTAAGAGATGTAATCATGGTCTAGGCAAATTTTCCATGGACCCATGGTCCTTGAGACTTTCGGCCAAGACCCAACCCTAGGGTTTGGGTTGGGTTAAGATCTCAAAAATACATATTTATAAGTTCTCATGATGCTAGTACATGGTTAAACATGATGTAAGGGCTTCCATATGACTAAAGCCTTAGTTTATGTGTTATGTGACATGACTTGTATGGTTGATTTTAGGTTATGTTTTAATCATGAATATTTAGATCATATACCATGATTACATGAAATTTATGTAGGAGTCTATTATGATGTATAGAATAATGCATGTATGTTGATAAATGCTTATAATGAAATTATGACTCATGAAGTTATATGCATGTTTTGTGATGAATGCTATGAATCCTAGTAATATGTGTTAGGTTTATATGTAGCTTACCATTCATGTCTTATGATGGGTACTAGGATCATGTATGTAAGGTAAAATGTATCTTGTATGAGATGTATGTTGATTTTGTATCATGATCATGCAAGCTTTATGAACTCGGATAAGATTATGACTAGAAACATAATTATGTATGTATGTTCTATTTTATGAACAAAGAATGATAAGCATGAATGAAGATGATAGTTATGCCTTAATTATAAGCATGAATGATAAGTAAGCATGAATGATAAGTATGAATGATGAAGGCATAACGATGATATAAAATAAGTATGTATGATAAGTATGAATGACAAATATGAATGATGAAGCATGCATGTTTATTTTCATGCATAAGGCTTGTACCGAACCGAAGTAAGGGTCCAAGGGATGGGTACCTTAAGAACGCCCCGGTTCTGGACTACCGACTATGCTGTCCACGGTTCTGGCACTACCGAAGCTGTGCAACAGGGATGGGCACCTTAAGAACGCCCCGGTTCTAGGACTACCGACTATGCTGTCCTTACCCTAGTAGGTCGAGGCTAGCTACCTCGTATTTAGTTAGGGATGCACGCTATGAAGTATGTATGTGGTACAAGCCGGGGACCCCAATGATGTTATGTTAAGCATTGAAAAGTATAATTTCAAAACTAAGCATCCTTATGTAGTAAATGCATTAGACTCATTCATACATCTATGTTATGCATCGCGCCAAGGTAAGTATATTTTATGTTTGTATTTATACTCAGATTGTATGTCATGAATAAGTTTGCATTATGTGTAAGTATGCTAAGAATCATGTTATGAATAAGTATGCATTATGTGTAAGTATGCTACGAATCATGTTATGAATAAGTATGCATTATGTGTAAGTATGCTAAGAATCATGTCATGTATAAGAAATGCATTATGTTCATGTATGATAAAGATTATGCCATGTATAAGTATGTTTTATGTTCAGGTAGGTATGCTTTATGTCATGTATACATTGCTTGATATATTAAGTCATGTTTATGTATGTTCATTTATGCCATGTATGACTATGCTTATGTTTATGCTAGAAGTTATGTTATGTCAGATGTTTGATATATTTATGTTGAAGCAACGAATGGTTTTAGTGAGTAGGAAAGGGGTTTTACTAAGCCTATGTGCTTATAGTTTTATTTTCCTCGTACCGCAGATCAACCAAGAAGCTACTAAGGGAAGCCGCAGGGGAGGCAGAAGCATGTGTGTGTGTGGCAGTGACTTGGCAGAAGATTCTTGTATTACGTTTTATGGTTATGACTAATAGATGACTTAAGACTTATGATGCTACCTTTAGGGATAAGTACATACTGCTTATGATGATTATGAATAAGTCATGAAATGGTTAAGTTATGATATGATGCCATGTATGAATGTTCCATGTGTTTAGTTGCATGATTATAAGCATGTTTAGAAAAAATAATGTTTCCGCTACATTAAGATATTGTCTAAGTACACATGTAATGTTTAGCGTAACACCGCCTCTCTCGCCACACCGCGAGGTGTGGGAAAAAGGCGGGCGTTACAAGGATGATCATGTTGTAGGGAAAGGATCCTGATTCCCCTATGATTCTGAATCTGAGAAAATTAATTGAGAATCCCTAAACTTAAAATCAGATTGTCAAACAACAAAAAGGGGGTGATTGTTGATGCAGTCTGACCCTAATTGTTGTTTTGGTGTTGACATCGATTTTAGTTTAGGTTGATGATTATGATTATGATTAAGTCCTAATCGGGGATTAGGCACGGAGTGATTGGAAAATCCTAGCTTGGAGGGCTAGGTGTTGAAAAGTCCTAATTCGGAAGGGTTTGGTGAAAAGTCCTAGCTTGGAGGGCTAGGTGAAAAGTCCTAACTTGGAGGGTTAGGTGAAAAGTCCCAACTTGGAGGGTTAGGTGAAAAAGTCCTGACTTGGAGGGTCAGGTCCTAGCCTGGAGGGCTAGGTTGGATGAAATCCCGGTGAGTGAAGCCGGGTCCTGGTGAGTGAAGCCAGGTGGTGGAAAACTCAGTGAGTGAAGCCGAGTCCTGATGAGTGAAGCCAGGTGATGGAAATCCTGGTGAGTGAAGCCGGGTCCTGGTGAGTGAAGCCAGTTGATTGAAATCCTAGTGAGTGAAGCTAGGTTGAAATCCCGGTGAGTGAAACCGGGTGACCAAAACCCTGGTGAGTGAAGCCAGGTCCTAGTGAGTGAAGCTAGGTTTAATGAAGTCCCGGTGAGTGAAGCTGGGCATGGCACGAGTCAGAGAAAGGCTGGAGGCTTGTTCTCATTACTTAGAGTGCATTAGGGCTTGCCTGGATCAGTCTGGTGACCAATCAGGGATGTTGCAACGGTGCTCCTTCGTGGATCGGTCTGGTGACCGATCCAGCGATGACTGATCGTTCTGGTGACCGATCAGGGAGTATGCGTTTCACTCACTGCACAGCTCCTGATCGGTCTGGTGACCGATCAGGGAGCACACATTGAGTTGAGTTCCCCCCCCACCCCCGCTGATCAGCTCCTGAACGGTCCGGTGACCGATCCAAGACCTAGGATCTGATTAATGTTTTCTCACTGGAAGCAGCCTGATTGGTCTGGTGACAGATCAGGCTGGAGCCTGATTGGTCTGGGGACCAATCAGGAGTGTGCAGAAGACTTCTGGATCAGTCTGGTGACCGATCAGGGTCCTTCCTGATCGGTCTGGTGACCGATCAGGAGCAGAACTTTAATTCAAATAAGCTGTCAGAAGCTCTGATCGAGTCTGTTTTCACTGCCGATTCTCTGCTACTTGCTGATTTCTTTTTGATATGCATTGCTAAGCCTCTATTGGAGTGTGCATGTGACAGCAGGTGATTCAAACACTCAAGGAGGGTCAATGGGAGGCTTTCCTTAGAGCAGGTTTGTTTGTTTCTTCTTCTCAGGTTTCAACGGCAACTGGAGCAGCTGGCGACTGACGGAGACTCAGCTGGAGAGGAGGTCTTCAGTAGACTGAGTGCTCAGGAAGGTCAGTGGGTTCAGGCTGGCTCAGTGGATGCTGATGAAGCTTGCGATGGTGAGAGGGAGATTAAGAGACAAAGCTGGATGCAGAGGAGCGAGGCGAACAAGACAGAAACTTGGGAAGTTTGGCTGGGCTGTGTTCGTGCTCTCTGTTGCTTTGTGCTTGAGTGATCTTGTTTCATTCCTATGAGATCTTTGTGAGTGTTCCTTCTTGTGTGATCTCCTGTACTCAAGTTCCATCATCCGTGAGATCTGTGGAGAGGTTTCTCCACCGAGAAGGAGGCTCTATCTTATCCGGGTTCACCGGGGCTTGATCTGCCGACGATCAAGGGATCGCCCACCTTACGAGCACGCCAAGGAGTAGGGGCATGTTATCCTCGAACCTTGTAAATCCTTTGTGTTAGCGTCGGTTTGTTTTCTTTCCTTGTCTGCTGTCTTTCTGTGTTTTGTGTTACCGCTGCTAATCTGATCACAGGAAGGAAGAAAAGCTCAAAGAGGCTGATTTGAGTGTTTGGCTATATTCACCCCCTCTATAGCCATCCGAGTTCCAACTAGTGATATCAGAGCTTGGGGCTCTGTTCACAGCTTAACATCCGAGAGCTTACAGCAAGATGGCTGGAAGAGAAGGCTACAACACAAACCGACCTCCATTCTTTGACGACACAAATTTTTCATATTGGAAGTCAAGAATGGAGTTTTACTTGAAGACAAACATGAGCTTGTGGTTCGCTGTCAAGGAGGGGTTTTCCCTTCCAAAAGATAATGAAGGAAAGGAGCTTGAGTTTTCCAAGTGGTCGGCTGAGCAAATCCGGAAGGGGGAAGCAAATGCCAAAGCTGTGATCACCTTACAATGTGGGATGACCAAAGAGCAATTGATCAAGATTGGTCCCTTCATCTCTGCCAGAGATTTGTGGAACAAACTCATTGAGTTCCATGAGGGAACTCAAGATACACGGATAGTCAAGAAGGACCTCCTTCTCAGCCAACTCCAAAACTTGACAATGGGAGAAAACGAAACTGTAAGTATGCTTCATTATCGGTTTAAGGAGATCTACAATGGTCTTCATTCCATCAGTGAGAAGGTAGAGGACCGAGACTTCGTAAGGTATGTTCTGAAAGCTTTTCCTAGGAACGCCTTGTGGTTATCTATTGTGGATGCTTACAAGGTTTCCAAGGACTTATCTTTTGTTAAGTTAGAGGATTTATTTTGTGAGATGGAGCTACATGAGATCTCTAACACAAGCCCAAAAGAGAAAGGGTTTGCTTGCGTGGCAGGTAACAAAAGAAAGGAGAAGAAAGAAGAGGAGGAGAAGAACTCTCATCATTTTGCTTTCATGGCAGTAGAGAATTCAAGTGAAGGAAGCAGTGATGAATCAAGTGACTCCTCAACCGCGCCTTCATCATCTTCGGATGATGAAGATGTAATTTCTCCCGAGCTAGATAAGTGCTATAGAGCAATAGCTTGCTTGACAAACATGCTCAAAAGGTCTAAGAACAAGATTAAATCCTTGAGATTAGAGGTAGAAAAATTGAAAACCTCTAAGGATGAGGATGTTAATGATTTTCATGATGACTTGCATGTTAAGACCCATGAAAATGAAAATAAGGACTTGAAGAGCGAAATTGAAAACCTCAAGAATGTTCTTGAGAAGTTTTCAACAAGCTCTAAAACATTAGATATGATACTCAACTCACAAAGGGCGATGTACAACAAGGTTGGTTTGGGTTACCAACCTAAAGAATCTAGTGTCATATCTTAAATGTCAAGAACCTATTTTAGATCATCAAATGATTCTAAGGTTCGAAAAGTCAAAAAGAAATTGACTAAGGCATGGGTGTCAAAGTCATTCATTGTAGATTCTTTAGATCCCAAAATTTGGGTACCTAAAACTTCTATATTTCGAATTGTATAGTTTAGGTTGAGGGGGAGCATCTATCAACATGAGTGGTTGATATTTGGTGCTCCAAACATATAGCCATTCCTAGTTAGGAATGTGCTTACCATTTCCTCAAATTCACATGAATGGCTTAGACTAACCCACAACTTGCTCTTGCCATGAATTGCTTAGGATAATCGGTTTTCCTATAGCAATTTATGTTTACTACAAATGATAATTAATGATATGCCATAACTCAAGCTTAAGGTGTTTTTGAACCTGTTCTAGTATGCCATGAGTTTACTATATGTGGTACACAACATGAAGACATGTTAGGAAACAAGTATGAACTCATATTTTGTGATGATTCAAGACTCAATACTTAACTTCTATGACTTAGCTTTTTTCTCATCAAACTTGACGTTTTTCATATGCCCAATATTATTTGGATTATCGAGATATCAACACTTAGGTGTAGATTGAATTATCAAATTTGTTTGGAATAAAAATGATCATGCTAAAAACATTCCGATCATGCCTTGGCACACATAGATTTCATTCATGTATTGATGTTGATAAATAGCAATATGCATCCATGCTATCCATGATTATAAACTTCCTGTTCAAGTGATGGTATGCATACCTGCTTTGAAATTTTGATACAAACATGTTTTGACATCCAAGAACATGCTTAGAACATAATTGATCAGTCAACCTAGTGATGGTATATTAATCCATGGAAATTCTTAATCCTTGATATGAAATGAAGCTTAGTTAAGAGACCCAAATCAGATTGCTTGTTTTGATTAAATGATTGATGGTTAATGGAACTCATTTAGGGAGTAAATCTGATTGTATTAGGGATTAGAGTGATTAAGAGTTGAAACGAACTTGTTTCTGAAACTGATCAGTTTCAGAAACCATTCTGTATCATCCCTGATCGGTCCACCGACCGATCAGGGGTGCTTCTGATCGGTCTGGTGACCGATCAGACCAACTCTGATCAAGGAACTCCCAGATCGTTCCAAATTGATCCAAAACCTCCTCAAGCCAATCTCTTCTCATCGAATTGTATCAGTTTAATGATCATACTCCTAACAAATCTGATACAAACCAATTACAATTGAAACACATTTGTTCAAGTGGTACAAACCTGGTACTTAATAGTGATTTGATACAAACCTATGTTAGAATGTTCAAATTCATAAGAAAGGGTTTGTTGAGCCATGACTCTTGTTCTTGATGTCGTGTTTCAGAAATGTTTCTGAAATGTCGAATATTAATAGAGTCTACACCCCTATTGTGGAATGCAAATTGTTAATGCAGTCTGATCAGGAATGTATCAGAGTTTCAGGAAATTTTCTGAAATTTGATCGCTCCCCAGACTAATAAGAAATATTTCTGTATCAAGTAATCAACGAACCTGATTGGTCACGGAGACCACTCAGGATTATGTATCGGATACAGATGCATTCCCTACTTGTCACATGAAACATATACATGTTTGACCATGATATAATTCTGTATATGGTTTCATGTGCAATTCACACTTATTGACGTATGATGCATATACGTTGTTGCCATGATACATTTATGGTATATGTCTCTCATATGCAATTCAAAAATTATCCTTTGATTATTTTGGATTTGGGAAGAGACCCTTGGTTGAGGGGGAGTATGATTAAACCTAACATCCCCTCTAGACCCTTTTCGATGTTCGACAAAGGGGGAGAGTGTGGTTGGTTAAGTTTAGGATGATTATATTGTAGGGGGAGGATCCTGATTCCCCTATGATTCTGAATCTGAGAAAATTGATTGAGAATCCCTAAACTTAAAATCGGATTGTCAAACAACAAAAAGGGGGAGATTGTTGATGCAGTCTGACCCTGATTGTTGTTTTGGTGTTGACATCGATTTTAGTTTAGGTTGATGATTATGATTATGATTAAGTCCTAATCGGGGATTAGGCACGGAGTGATTGGAAAATCCTAGCTTGGAGGGCTAGGTGTTGAAAAGTCCTAATTCGGAAGGGTTGGGTGAAAAGTCCTAGCTTGGAGGGCTAGGTGAAAAGTCCTAACTTGGAGGGTTAGGTGAAAAGTCCCAACTTGGAGGGTTAGGTGAAAAAGTCCTGGCTTGGAGGGTCAGGTCCTAGCCTGGAGGGCTAGGTTGGATGAAATCCCGGTGAGTGAAGCCGGGTCCTGGTGAGTGAAGCCAGGTGGTGGAAATCCCGGTGAGTGAAGCCGGGTCCTGGTGAGTGAAGCCAGGTGGTGGAAATCTCGGTGCGGTGAGTGAAGCCAGGTGATGGAAATCCCGGTGAGTGAAGCCGGATCCTGGTGAGTGAAGCCAGGTGATTGAAATCCTAGTGAGTGAAGCTAGGTTGAAATCCCGGTGAAGTGAAAGCCGAGTGACCAAAACCCTGGTGAGCGAAGCCATGTCCAGCTGAGTGAAGCTAGGTTGAATGAAGTCCGGTGAGTGAAGTTGGGCATGACACGAGTCAGAGAAGGGCTGGAGGCTTGTTTCTGTGACTTAGAGTGCATTAGGGCTTGCCTTGATCGGTCTGGTGACCGATCAGGGAAGTTGGCACGGTGCTCCTTCGTGGATCGGTC
>JAGFNQ010003109.1:104154-187600 GCA_024364735.1 Boesenbergia rotunda
AAGGATTGAGCACAAACCGACCTCCATTCCTCGACGGCACTGATTTTTCATATTGGAAGTCAAGAATGGAGTTTTATTTGAAGACCAACATGTGCATGTGGTTCTCGGTCAAAGAAGGTTTCATCCCTCCAAGGGATGCCGAAGGAAGAGTCCTTGATTTCTCAAGTTGGTCGGTTGAGCAAATTAGAAAGGGTGAAGCAAATGCCAAAGCTGTGGTTACCCTGCAGTGCGGAATGTCCAAGGACCAGTTAATCAAGGTTGGCCCCTTCACCTCTGCCAAAGACCTATGGAACAAACTCCTTGAGCTCCATGAAGGAACTCAAGACACCCGGACAGCCAAGAAGGATCTCCTTCACAGCCAACTCCAGAACTTGACAATGGGAGAAAATGAAACTGTAAGTACGCTTCATTGTCGATTCAAAGAAGTATTGAATGGTCTCCACTCCATTGATGAAAAGGTAGAAAACCGAGACTTAGTGAGGTATGTTCTCAAAGCTTTTCCTAGGAACGCCTTGTGGTCATCCATGGTGGATGCTTACAAGGTGTCCAAGGATTTATCTTGTGTTAAGTTAGAAGATCTATTTTGTGAAATGGAACTACATGAGATCTCTAACAAAAGTTCAAAAGAGAAAGGTATTGCCTTAGTGGCAGGTGACAACAAGAAGAAGAAGAAGGAGAAGGAAGTCTCTTCATCTTCATCCTCATCCGAGTCTGAGTCCGAGAAGGATGGCAGCGGGTCTTCTTCCTCTGAGATGACCAATTTTGTGAGAAGAATGATGAGGAAGAGCCGGCGCTTCAAGGGTAAAGGTAACTCGAGTGGAATTACAATTGATAAGTCTAATGTTACTTGTTATGAGTGTAGCAAGAAAGGACATTACAAGGATGAATGTCCAAAGTTAAAGAAGAAGAAGGGTAAATCAAAGAAGAAAAAGAAGGCCTTGAGGGCCACATGGGATGAACTGTCCTCTAGTTCATCCGAAGAAGAGAAGAAGGAGAAGTACACTCATCACCGTGCCCTCATGGCCATAGAGGATTCAAATGAAGAGGAGAGTGACAACGAATCAAGAAGCTCCTCAACCGCGCCTTCATCATCTTCGGATGATGAAGAGGTAATCTCTCCCGAGTTAGACAAATACTATAGAGCAATAGCGTACTTGACAAAAATACTTAAGAAATCTAAGGCCAAAGTCAAAACATTAAGGTTGGAAGTAAAAGAATTGAGATCCTCTAAGGTTAAGGATATTAATGTTTTGCATGATGAATCCCTTAAGGATGAAAATAAGAACTTGAAGAGCGAAGTTGAAAACCTCAAGAATGTTCTTGAGAAGTTTTCAACAAACTCAAAAACCTTAGATATGATTCTTAACTCCCAAAGGGCGGTGTACAACAAGGTTGGTTTGGGTTACCAACCTAAAGAACCTAGTGTCATATCTTTAATGTCAAGAACCCAATTTAGATCATCAAATGATTCTAGGGTTCAAAAAGTCAAAAAGAAATTGACTAAGGCATGGGTGCCAAAGTCATTCATTGTAGATTCCTTAGGTCCCAAAATTTGGGTACCTAAAACCTCTATCTTTAGAATTGTATAAGCATTATTTGAGGGGGAGCATCTATCAACATAGGAGGTTGATATTTGGTGCTCCAAACCCATGACCAAAGGCAAAATTGTCATTCACATGGATGGTTATGGAAAATTCGAATTAAATACTTTGAGCTCCATTGTTTTAGATCTTATGACAATATAATCCCTTGGCTAGTGATTTTTATAGTATTCATGTGTTAAAATACTTAGTTATGGTATAATCTACTTTAGTGTTTAAGTTCTTCCATGATCAAGTATGCCATGATTTTCTTGTATGTATTATGCCAACATGAAGAACACATGGTTTGTGAAAATCACTATGAAAATCTCACAATACATGATTAGACAAAGAACATGAGTTTAAGGCCTAGGCTTAAGCTTTTCTTATTATTTTGGAGATGAATCTAGATGAGTATACCATGACTTTGATGTTTGAATGATTAACATTCATCTATGATATGCCCATTTTGATTAAGAACAATATGAACACATAGCTTAAATTGATCATGATGTGAAATAAGCATGTTTTGGAATTTTGATCATCCATTGGAATTGGCACAAACCGAATTTTAGTTAAGAACAACATGATCACATAGGTTATGATGTTTTAAGTTCCATGACTTGTTTGATTTCCCACTGATCATGCTTTGATATAAACCTGTGTTTGGGACTCAAGTTCATACTTAGAACGTATTCATCAAAATTGATACAAACATGTGTTGTTTCTCCTCATAGAAACTCTTAATTCTTGATATGGAATAACACTTGGTTAAGGGACCCCATGTTTGGAACCAAAGTAATTAAAATCAATTGAATTAGGGGTTTGGGAATGGCTAAGAATTGAAATAAACCTGATTTCAGAATTGCTGAAATCGGTTTTCTGAAATCTGAAACTGAAAAACCTTCTGTCTGAACCCAGATCGGTCCACCGACCGATCAGGACTCACCCTGATCGGACTGGTGACTGTTCAGGTCAATGATGATCAGGGAACTCCCAAATCGTTCCCAATGGTGTGAGACTACCCCTCAGTCCAATCACCTTTAATCAAATTGTATCAGATTACTATCATACTGATACAAACAAATCTGGTACAACCTAATTACGATTGGGATGTTCAAATTCATAAGAAAGGGCTTGTTGAGTCATGACTCTTGGTATTAATGTCGTGTTTCAGAAATCTTTCTGAAATGACGAATATTAATGGAGTCTACACCCCTGTTGTGGAATGCAAATTGTTAATGCAGTCTGATCAGGAATGTATCAGAGTTTCAGGAATTTTTCTGAAATTTGATCGCTCCCCAGACTAATAAGAAATATTTCTGTATCAAGTAATCAACGAACCTAATTGGTCACGGAGACCACTCAGGATTATATGTCCGATACAGATGCATTCCTTACTTGTCATATGAAACATATACATGTTTGATCATGATATAATTCTGTATATGGTTTCATGTGCAATTCACACTTATTGACGTATGATGCATATACGTTATTGCCATGATACATTTATGGTATATGCCTCTCATATGCAATTCAAAAATTATCCTTTGATTATTTTGGGTTTGGGGAGAGACCCCTGGTTGAGGGGGAGTATGGTTGAACTTAACAGCCCCTCTAGACCCTTTTCGGTGTTCGACAAAGGGGGAGAGTGTGGTTGGTTAAGTTTAGGATGATTATATTGTAGGGGGAGGATCCTGATTCCCCTATGATTCTGAATCTGAGAAAATTGATAGAGAATCCCTAAACTTAAAATCGGATTGTCAAACAACAAAAAGGGGGAGATTGTTGATGCAGTCTAACCCTGATTGTTGTTTTGGTGTTGACATCGATTTTAGTTTAGGTTGATGATTATGATTATGATTAAGTCCTAATCGGGGATTAGGCACGGAGTGATTGGAAAAACCTTGCTTGGAGGGCTAGGTGTTGAAAGTCCTAATTCGGAAGGGTTGGGTGAAAAGTCCTAGCTTGGAGGGCTAGGTGAAAAGTCCTAACTTGGAGGGTTAGGTGAAAAGTCCTAACTTGGAGGGTTAGGTGAAAAGTCTCAACTTGGAGGGTTAGGTGAAAAAGTCCTGGCTTGGAGGGTCAGGTCCTAGCCTGGAGGGCTAGGTTGGATGAAATCCCGGTGAGTGAAGCCAAGTCCTGGTGAGTGAAGCCAGGTGGTGGAAATCCCGATGAGTGAAGCCGGGTTCTGGTGAGTGAAGCCAGGTGATGGAAATCTCGGTGAGTGAAGCCGGGTCCTGGTGAGTGAAGCCAGGTGATGGAAATCCCGGTGAGTGAAGCTGGGTCCTGGTGAGTGAAGCCAAGTGTTTGGAAATCCTAGTGAGTGAAGCTAGGTTGAAATCCTGGTGAGTGAAGCCGGGTTCTGGTGAGTGAAGCCAGGTGATTGAAATCCTAGTAAGTGAAGCTAGGTTGAAATCCCGGTGAGTGAAGCCGAGTCCCGGTGAGTGAAGCCAGGTCCTAGCTTAGAGGGCTAGGTTGAAGTCCCAGTAAGTGAAGTTGGGCATGGCACGAGTCAGAGAAGGGCTGGAAGCTTGTTCTCGTGACTTAGAGTGCATTTGGGCTTGCCTGGATCGGTCTGGTGACCGATCAGGGAAGTTGGCACGGTGCTCCTTCGTGGATCGGTCTGGTGACCGATCCAGCGATGACTGATCGATCGGGTGACCGATCAGGGAGTATGCATTTCACTCACTGCACAGCTCCTGATCGGTCTAGTGACCGATCAGGAAGCAAACAGTGAGTTCCCCCGCTGATCAGCTCCTGAACGGTCTGGTGACCGATCCACGACTTAGGATTTGATTTCCGCTGGACCGATCAGGCTCTGGCCTGATCGGACTGGGAGCTACCTGATTGGTCTGGTGACCGATCAGGCTGGAGCTTGATTGGTCTGGGGACCGATCTGGAGTGTACCTGGATAGGTCTGGGGACCAATCAAGAGTGTGCAGAAGACTGCTGGATCGGTCTAGTGACCGATCAGGGTCCTTCCTATCGGTTTGGTGACCGATCAGGAGCAGAACTTTAATTCAAATACGCTGTCAGAAGTGTCTGATTGCGTCTGTTTTTTCTGTCGATTCTCTGATACATTGCCGATTCTTTTTGATATGCATTGCTAAGCCTCTGTTGGAGTGTGCAGGTGATAGCAGGTGATTCAAACACTCAAGGAGGATCAATGGGAGGCTTTCCTTGGAGCAGGTTTGTTTGTTTCTCCTTCTCAGGTTTCAATGCCAACTGGAGCAGCTGGCGACTAACGGAGACTCAGCTGGAGAGGAGGTCTTCAGTGGACTAAGTGCTCAGGGAGGTCAGTGGGTTCAGGTTGGCTCAGTGGATGCTGATGAATCTTGCGATGGTGAGAGGGAGCTTAAGTGACGAAGATGGAAGGAGAGGATAAGGGGCGAACAAGACAAAAACTTGGGAAGTTTGGCTGGGCTGTGTTCGTGCTCTCTGTTGCTTTGTGTTTGAGCGATCTTGTTGCATTCCTGTGAGAGCTTTGTGAGTGTTCCTTCTTGTGTGATCTCCTGTACTCAAGTTCCATCATCCGTGAGATCTGTGGAGAGGTTTCTCCACCGAGAAGGAGGCTCTATCTTATCCGGTGTTCACCGGGGCTTGATCTGCCGACGATCAAGGGATCGCCCACCTTACGGGCACGCCAAGGAGTAGGGGCAAGTTATCCCCGAACCTTGTATATCGAGGTGTTAGCGTCGATTTGCTTTCCTTTGCTTTGGGTTGTTGTTTTAGTTTTCTGTTTCTGCATTTACTTCCGCTGCCTAACTCTGAAGTGCAGAATAGATTTGAAAAGCTCAAAAGTTTTGTGTACGACTAGATTCACCCCCCCCCTCTCTAGCCATCCGGGTTCCAACACCTAAGACTATAGAGGAAACCCTACCTGACCCTGATTGGATCATAACTATGCAAGAGGAGTTAGCCCAATTTGATAGAAACCAAGTCTGGGAACTAGTACCTAAACCTGAGGGGAAATCGGTTATAGATACTAAGTGGGTGTTCAGAAACAAATTAAATGATCAAGGGGAAATAGTTAGAAACAAAGCCCGCTTAGTAGTTAAAGGGTTTAGTCAGGTCGAAGGGTTAGAGTATGATGAAACCTATGCCCCAGTAGCCAGACTTGAGTCAATTAGAATGTTGTTAGCCTTTACAGCCCATAGAGGGTTCAAGCTATACCAAATGGATGTTAAGTCTGCTTTTATAAATGGGTTTATCAAAGAAGAAGTTTATGTAGGACAACCCTCAAGATTTGAGGACCTAGAAAAACCTGAGTATATTTTTAAATTTAGAAAAGCACTTTATGGGTTGAAACAAGCACCTAGGGCATGGTATGAACGCTTATCAACTTATCTAATTTCTAAGGAATTTAACCAAGGTCAAATTGACTCCACCCTTTTTGTTAAAACCTTAGAAAACGATATTTTTATTGCCCAAATTTATGTTAATAAATAAATTCAAAATGGATCATTCCTAAAGCTTAAGTACCCCTACGACTACAAATGTCAAAATAGATAATGACCCTGAAGGAATGCATGTAGATCTTAAGCTATACCGAAGCATGATTGGTAGCCTACTTTACTTGACCGCTAGTAGACCTGATATCTTATTTTCTGTAGGAATGTGTGCTAGGTACCAAACTTGTGCTAAGGAATCCCACTTAGCAGTCCTAAAACGAGTACTTAGATACATTAAGGGTACCCTAAATTTAGGGATTTGGTATCCTAGGACTTCCACTTTTGAATTATCAAGATATTCTGACTCTGACTATGTTGGGTGCAAATTAGATAGAAAAAGTACAAGTGGAAGTTGCCAACTATTAGGACATAGCCTAGTCAGCTTGTGTAGTAGAAAGCAACACTACGTAGAAGTGTCCACAACAGAAGCAGAATATGTTGTCCTAGGAGAATGTGTAGCACAACTTTTGTGGATGATGCACACTCTTAAGGACTTCCAGCTTGACTACACCCAAACCCAAGTCTATATTGATAACATTAGTTCAATCAACTTGACTAAAAACCCAATTCAACATTCCCGAACAAAACATATAGAAGTTAAACATCATTTTGTAAGGGATCATGTAGTCAGGGGTGAAATAGTACTTAAACATGTGGACTCAAAATCTAACTTAGCTGATATCCTTACCAAACCCTTACCTGAGTCTGAGTTTAGCTCACTAAGAAGGCAATTAGGGTTGTGTTTAGTAGAATAGGATTGGTCTATATTGTTTTCTAAAAAACATCCTATTTTTCTTAAATTTTTTTTCGAAAATTAGCAAATTTATCATTTCATTTATCAAGTTTTTGAAATTTAAAATGATTTTCTGACTTAGTTTCTTTCAAAAACTACCCCCTTCAAAACTAGGGATTTTTTTCGCAAATGGACTTAGCTTAGGACCTAACCCTAGAACTGCATGTATCTATAGATCTAGAAGCCAGCATCTCACAAGCACCTTAGGGTACTTTTGAATGATAACCTAGACTGGGTTAAGATGCTTAGGTCTATGCCTTGATTCAAGATGTTTTAAGTCAGTGCATCTCTAGTAATTGGGGCAATAAATACAAGTTGAACAACAATCAGGTTAAGTGTCAAGCTTAGAAAATCTAACTTGATCAGATCACCTAACTTGATTAACCATAGCGAAAGTTACTGTTTATGACAGTTAGTAAGTAGCTAACTGGGTTAGATAGGACCCGAACAAGATCGGTTTAAATTGGTTTGGTCCTCTTCTAATGCTTGCTGAAATTCACTAGAGTTAGTTCAATACGGAGTTCCACTTTGTTTAACTAGCTCTAATTCAAAAATGAATTACAATAGTTATTTTTTTGATATATGGCAAAGGGGGAGAGAAAGAAAAGAGAGAAAATTTTTAATTTTTCAAAATTTTTAAAATTTTTTATCTTTTTCACAAAAAGCTAAGTATTTCTAAGTGCTTAAAAATAATATTTTTGCTAAAGTACTTCAAATTTTTCCTAAATTTTTCTAAGTACTTCAAATGTTTGTTTTATGTTTCTAAGTGCTTTAAAATTGTTCTAAGCATCTTCAAAGTACTTCCAAAAAATTCTAAAGGATTTCAAAAAGTTCTTAGTGCACTTATCTTGAAAATATTCCTAAAGAAAATTTTCCTTAGTAAACAAAATTTGTCTGAGCTAAACTCTTTTGAAATGTTTTTTTGGCAAATGTTTCTAAGTGAAATTGTTTTAAGCAAAAGTGTATTAAGATTTGTTTTAAAGTATTTTTCAAGAAAATTTTTTAAGTGTAAAAAGCTTGCAAGAAACATTCTGAGAATTTTCTAAGTGTAAGAAGCTTGCACAAACTTTTTGAAAAATTTTCTAAACTGTAAAAAGCTTGCTAAAACTTTTTCAAAATGTAAAGCTTGCAAAATCTTTTCAAAAATTATCTAAGTATAAAAAGATTGCAAAACTTTCTCAAAAATTGTCTAAGTGTAAAAAGTTTTTTTGTGCAAATTCTTTTGCTTTTGCTTTACTTTTGAAAAACACTTAGTCAAAAACTTAAAGCTTTTGCTAAATTTTGAAAAACACTTAGCACTTAAGAAAGTTTACAAAACTCGCATGACATTGAAAATTTCAGGGGGAGAATGTGCAATTCAGGGGGAGATAAATTTCTTTTTGTGAGATTATTATTGTTGTTAGATTGCTATAATATGTTGTTTAACTTAACTTTTTGAACCGTGTTGCCATAAATCAAAAAGGGGGAGATTGTTGGTGCCGGAAGCACCAAAGTCAAACCTATGTTTTGATAATGACAAAGGTTTCAGAAGTTAAGGTTGTGTTATGATCTAACAATGCTAATCAAGTGTGCAGGTAAAGTGCTAGGTACACTAGGCATTAAGTCCTGGTTCTTTGAATTGGGCACTAAGTCCTGGCCGCGGGCTTGGCAACTAAGTCGTGATGTAAGGTTGGGCAATAAGACCTGGTGAGTGAAGCTGGGCACTAAGACCTGGTGAGTGAAGCTGGGCACTAAGACCTGGTCGAGGACTGGACACCGAAGACCTGGTGAGTGAAGCTGGGCACTAAGACCTGGTCGAGAACTGGGCACCGAAGACCTGGTGAGTGAAGCTAGGTAAAAGTCCAACCGGAGGAGCCGGTTGGCAAAAAGGTAAATTCTCCCAAGAGGAGTAGGTGAGGAAGCGTTCCCCGTAGGAGGGAACATTAGGCGTCGGTTCGACCTAGGGTTCCATTTGGGAGACCCAAAGTTAGAACTAAGACAGCTTAGGCTGTAAATAATGTTTAATATATCATGTGTATTTACTTCTTGTGTTTGGAACTAACCCTGGTTGCAGGAAACGAAGGGACTGTGTTTCTGCAGCTCAGGCGCCTCATTGGAAGGAGGCGCTTCACTGGGCTAGGCGCCTGTATGGATACAGGCGCCCAGTGCAAGGCAAAACCAAGACATCGAAGCAAACTGCCACGAAAGCCTTTGGACCAAGTCAAGCTAGGCGCCTGTGTTTACACAGGTGCCCCGGTTAGCTCAGGGCCCCAATTGAAGGGATAAGCACTGGCCGAGTCTGCGGATTGGAGTTCGCACAGAAGAGGCCACGTGTCAGGCACCCCCTTCAACACAGGCACCCCAACGACCAGTATAAATAGGGGTTCACCCCCAAGGCTTCAGATCAACTTGCAAATCTCGCTCTCAACACTTTCGCTCAAGCGCTATGCTCCGACACGCTCCCCACTCGCGATTCAAGCGACGATGATGACCCGCTGCTCCGAAATTCCATCTACTCCAGTCGTCGGTAAAAGCTTAAATTTCTTAAGTGTTGTAAATCCTTTTTTTAATTCTATATCTATACTCCAAATTGTAAACATTTTTTGAATATAGAATTGCCCATCGTAAACGGTCAAGGACCGTGGGCCTTGGAGTAGGAGCCGACCGCAACTCCGAACTAAGTAAAACAAACCGTGTTAGCGACTTTGTTTTACTCTTTCCACTGCATAATTTCTCTTAATTGTCCGAAAATTTTCCGATCGATATTCACCCCCCCCCTATCGATTTACTCTGATCCAACAAATGATTATTCAAGGTATGGGTTGTTGGGACCTTGTCGTACGGCTAGAGGGGGTGAATAACCGATCACCCACTTTGGTCGTGATTTTCTTCCTGCACGTTGTTAGTGAGCAAGCAGAATAACAAATAACAAAAACGAACAACTAAGAAGACAAACCGTTTATGTGGTTTGGAGATAATGCTCCTACTCCACGGTTGTCCGTAAAGTGGACGATCTCGATCCGTAGGTGGATGACTCCCCGGAAGACCTCCGGCTAGCTCATGTAGCTCCTTGTGGGTGGAGAAACCTCGCCACAACCTGCAACACTCTTTTGAGCACTTAGACTACTAATTGACCTTTAACCAAAGCCAATTTCGTCAAGAAGTCTCAGCCAAAATCGAGCTCTCTTAAATAGAGCTCTTTGCTGAGAAGACCATTACCAGTCGACTAGTCAAGCACCAGTCGACTGGTCCTACCTGAATTCGAACATTACAGCCCAACATTCGAATTTTAGCTGTCATCAGTCGACTTATCTACGATCAGTCGATTGATCTTTTTGTAGACTTCATCAGTCGACTGATCCAAGCATCAGTCGACTGGTTCACTTCTAAACCTAATGTTTGTCTTCCCGAGTATATTTCTCTCGGCATTCGAACCCTAGGATTTCCTTCCCATGTACAATTCCTTCAGCACTCGACCCCTCACAACTTAGCTGACTCTTCATCCAACATCCTCAATCTGTTGCCTTCAAGACCTCTTTGACTTTGGCTCTCGTCCCTCGGATGCATGCAAGCCCATGGCCTATCTCCCATGTCATCCTTCACGTATACCTCGAAGTCCGCTTCCCTCGGCTCATCGTCCCTGCTTTGTCCACGGTCCTTCGAATGCATACAAGCCCACGACTTGTCTCCTCACACCATCCTTCACCGGACCCGAAGCCGTCCAACTAAGTCCATGTGTATCCTACAAACCTATACACTAAAATACACATATCAAATACAATGGTGAACCTAACTTAAACCCTTTGCCCAAACATCAAAACACATGGTCACTCCGAACCATAGATTGCCACAACAATCTCCCCTTTTTGATGTTTGGCAATACGTTTAAGTTAGGGAAAACAAATAGCAAATACAATGCTAAAAATCATTTGGACTTACGTTGCCAAGGCTTCACCTTGGACTTATACCGCCAATGCATATGCAATGCAATCATGCATGGATCCTATCACAAGGCATCCCTACACCTAAATCTCTCCAATGAGTTTAGGACTTTTACCAAACCGGACTTTTTAAAACCTCTCCAAAGCTCCCCCTATATTGGACTTATAAAGGCTTTTTAAGAACCTCTCCAAGGTTCTCCCTTTGCTAACAAATGAACAACAATTGCTCCCCCTTTACCTAAGCTCCCCCTTGACCTAGATTTCTTGCAAAGGCGTGTTTGGTTTCCCACTTAAACCTAACACTTCTCCTCCTTTGCCACACATCAAAAGGACTCCAACAATCACCCTCTTATTAGATCCTTTAACCTCTAATGATCATAAACACAGTATATTAACCCTCATAAGATTATACACTTGTTGTAAATCATTACAACACTTTTCGATTGCTGAAAACTAGTTCCAGCCTTTATCAGTCGACTGCGACCTGAACCAGTCGACTGGTACTCTGAAAATCTCATTTTCAACATTTCTGACCCAATTTCAGAAATGCACCAGAAATTTCATAAATCTCTAAAAATTTCTAAATTTTGTGGAGAGGTTTGTGGTACCCGTGTCTATTTGGGAAAAATACATTTAAAAATGTATTTATCACCAATCCCATGATTGACACAAAACCCAAAACTATCTCAATGGTTCAATTTAACCTTGACCTAAAGTCCTAGTTTTCACCTCCTCTTGATGTCTCTGCCCATACCAAACCACAATGCATCCCTAGCATTTGTTTATTACACATCAAAACCCAATTTCCATACTCTATGACCCAAATGTCATATTTTCATGCATGAAACACAAACCCAATGTGTCAAATCCCTAGGATTGAGACTTCAAATTCGTCTCCACATCCCTTGGCACCCTCCATGACTCATCTAGGATTCCGAGAGAAATCCTCCCGGGATCCATAGACCATGGGTCCCAACTTAGCTCCTAGAGCTCGTAGCCTTAGCCACCTCCCTAGGTGAATTAACAAATGCTAGACCACACTGGTGTACCTCCGGTGACTCTTGGTCTACAACCCTAACCTTCTTAACTTTGGACCCCTTGTCCTTAGTTAAGACTTTTTTCTTGCTTTTACATGGCATCCCCTTGTCATTTTTGGACTTTCCCTCCTTGCCATAGTTATATGCTACCCTAACATATTTCTTTTCATTGGCATTGGAGAACTTAAATCGGTATCCTAGACCCGATCTATCATTGTTGGGTTTTTGACTACCCAACCTCATACCTAAACCCTTAGATCCAATAGTGAATCTATCTAGGGTTTTCTCCATTTCTTCAAGTCTTGCCCTCAAGACTTGATTTTCCAACTTTAGAGCTCTAACCCTAGAGTCAACATGTCCACCTTGGACATTCCTAGACTTACCCACCTTCCTAGACATATGTCTCCCCTTATTGGGATTAATGCCTTGGTCCTTAGGTCTAATGGTTCTTGGTTTATCATGATGCATGAACTCCCTAGGGTTTTGATATGCAACATTAACCCTATTTTTATCATGATATCTAAATCAATGATTATTCTTAATGAGCATATAAGAATTTGAAATTGAAATTAATTTTAAATAAGTGTTTACCTTACCTTTTACCTTTGAAGCTCCCCTTTGACTTGAGTTCCTCTTCTTTTCCAATTTCTTCAAGTGTGCCAATTTCTTGATTTCTCCTTTCTTTGGGCACTTGGTGTGGTAGTGTCCATGCTCACCACACGTGAAGCAAATTATATGCTTCTTATCCTTCTTTGCTTCATCCCTACAACTCATGTTAGTTTTCAAACTATTTGAATTGAGTTTAGGATTTACCTCCTTTTTCTTACCCAATGGACACTTGTCCTTGTAGTGCCCCTTTTGATTGCACCTAAAGCAAATTATGTGATCCCTTGACTTTGCTTTGATGGAGGTGGAAGCTTCTTCTTGCTCCGACATTGAGGATGGTCTCTCCTCCCCTTCAATTCTCAAAGTGGAGACTTCTTCTATTTCTTCCTCACTTGAGGATATGGACGATTCCACTTTCTCCTCCTCTTTAGATGTTGAACTTGATTCATCTTCCGATTGGTCCTTTTCCTTCTCTTTGACCGATGACTCCTTTTCCTTGGGCTCCTCGTCTCCTTGTCTTTGTGTCGAATTTTCATGTAGAGTTATCACCCTTCTCCAGCTCATACGCATTCTTGTATTCTCCTACATTTGACACAATATATGGAGGTAATAAATTTAACACGATTCTAGTTACCTCCTTATCCGCCTCTGCTTCCTCTATTTGATCCTTGGTCCAATACCGAGGTCGAAGGCGTTTTCTCTTCTTGTCTGTTGGAGCTTCAATTGGAACCTCCAATGCGGTTCAATGATCTCAATCCATTTGGAACCACGTCTCCAACTGCTTTCTCTAATAATCGAAGTCATCTCGATCGTATGGAGGTGGGATTCGAATATGCCATCCAAGCGGACCTTTCGATTCCATCTTCCTCTAGCTTTTTGCTCTCCTGACGATTAGTCCGTAGACGAGCGAACCTCACTCTGATACCACTTGTTGGGACCTTGTCGTACGGCTAGAGGGGGGTGAATAGCCGATCACCCACTTTGGTCGTGGTTTTCTTCCTACACATTGTTAGTATGCAAGCGGAATAACAAATAACAAAAACTAACAACTAAGAAGACAAACCATTTACGTGGTTCGGAGATAATGCTCCTACTCCACGACTGTCCGTAAGGTGGAGGAACTCGATCCGTCAGTGGATGACTCCCCGAAAGACCTCCGGCTAGTTCATGTAGCTCCTTGTGGGTGGAGAAACCTCACCACAACCCACAACACTCTTTTAAGCACTTAGACTACTAATTGGCCTTTAACCAAAGTTAATTTCGTCAAGAAGTCTCAGCCAAAACCAAGATCTCTTAAATAGAGCTCTTTGCTGAGAAGACCGTTACCAGTCGACTGGTCAAGCACTAGTCGACTGGTCCCACTTGAATTCGAACGTTACACCCAACGTTCGAATTTTCACTGCCATCAGTCGACTTATCCAGGATCAGTCGACTGATTTTTCTGTGGACTTAATCAATCGACTAATCCAAGCATCAGTCAACTGGTCCACTTCCAAACCTAAGGTTTCCCTTCCCGAGTGCATTTCTCTCAGCACTTGAACCCTAGGATTTCCTTCCCGATTACAATTCCCTCAGCACTCGACCCCTCATGACTTAGCTGACTCTTCATCCAGTAGCCTCGATCTATGCTTTCAAACCCTCTTTGACTTTGGCTCTCGTCCCTCGGATGCATGCAAGCCCACGGCCTATCTCCCATGTCATCCTTCGCATATGTCTCGAAGTCCGCTTCCCTCGGCTCATCGTCCCTGCTTTGTTCGCGGTCCCTCGGATGCATACAAGCCCACGGCTTGTCTCCTCACACCATCCTTCACCAGACCCGAAGCTGTCCACTAAGTCCATGTGTATCCTGCAAACCTGCACACTCAAATACACATATCAAATACAAGGGTGAACCTAAGTTAAACCCTTTGCCCAAACATCAAAACACATGGTCACTCCAAACCATAGATTGCCCCAACATGGGTACATTTACCTGATGCGCCGCAAGTCTAAATGCTTTGATAAGTTCAACGAATTCAAGGCTGATGTGGAAAAATATCGAGGTAAAAGTATCAAGTCACTACGATCAGATCGTGGTGGCAAACACCTCTTGGGAGAGTTTAGGACCTACTTATCAGATGTTGGGATTCAATCCCAATTGACTGCACCCGGTACGTCCCAACAGAACGGTGTAGCAGAAAGAAGGAATAGGACTCTTATGGAGATGGTTAGGTCAACAATGAGCTACTCTGAGTTACCAAATTCGTTCTGGGGATATGCTTTGGAAATGGCAACGTACATACTGAACTTGCTACCATCTAAGTCAGTCCCTTTTACTCCCACAGAACTGTGGACTGGGCGAAAGCCTAGTCTAGGACATGTTCAGATTTGGAGTAGTCCAGCACATGTGCTGAAGGGAGATACTGATAAGTTGGAATCTCGTACGGAAGTGCGTCTGCTCGTAGGCTATCCTAGAGGGACGAAAGATGGTTTGTTCTATAGTCCTAAGGATCAGAAGGTAATCATCCGCACAAATGCTAGATTCTTAGAAGAAGACTATGTGATGAACCACAAGCCCAGGAGTAGACTTGTGCTTGAAGAATTAAGAGGAGGCATTTCGACCTTAGTACCAACTGTGCAAGAGGATACACCACAAGTCACTGCACCACGTGTCACAGAGGATACACAGGTGGCACCTCGTCGTAGTGGGAGGGTTGTCAGACAACCTGAGAGATACATGTTCTTGGGAAAGTCTTCGGACTTGGTCCCTGGCGAACATGAACAGGATCCCTGAACCTATGACGAGGCCCTCCAAGATAAGGATGTGGATTCTTGGCAAAGCGCAATGTTCTCCGAGATAGAATCTATGGATTCTAATCATGTGTGGGAGCTAGTAGAACCACCCAATGGTGTAAAAGCCATTGGATGCAAGTGGATCTACAAGAGAAAGAGAGGATCAGACGGGAAGGTTGAGACCTTCAAAGCTAGGCTTGTTGTGAAAGGGTATACTCAGAAAGAGGGTATTGATTATGAGGAGACCTTTTCGCCGGTAGTCATGCTTAAATCTATCCGGATTCTCTTATCTATTGTCACTCATATGGACTATGAGGTATGACAGATGGATGTCAAGACAGCTTTCCTTAACGGAAGTCTTGAGGAGACCATCTACATGAAGCAACCAGAAGGGTTCATTGCGAAGGCCAAAGAGCATCTAGTGTGCAAGCTTAACCGGTCCATTTATGGATTGAAGCAAGCTTCGCGATCTTGGAACATCCGCTTTGATGAGGTAATCCAGTCATATGGATTTGTTCAAAGTCCAGATGAATCATGTGTATATAAGACGTGACAGAAATGTAATGGTGTTTCTTATACTTTACGTAGATTTGCTCATTGGCAACAATGTCAAAGTGTTGTCAGAAGTAAGGGTATGGTTGTCCAATCAGTTCGATATAAAGGACTTAGGAAAAGCGATACACATCCTTGGGATCAAGGTCATAAGGGATCGCCAGAAAAGGATGTTGTGCTTATCCCAAGCTTCATACATAGACACTGTCCTGGCTCATTTTAGCATGGAAAACTCCAAGAAAGGTTTTCTACCTTTCAGGTATGGAGTTCCTCTATCTAAGGAGATGTGTCCAAAAATATCAAAGGAGATAGAGAAAATGAAGGTGGTTCCATATGCATCGGTTGTAGGAAGCCTCATGTATGCTATGTTGTGTACGAGACCAGATATCTACTTTGCCGTGGGCATGGTTAGCAGATATCAGAGTAACCTTGGATAGGGACATTGGACTGTGGTAAAGCATATGTGGGATCGTATTGAATCGATAGAGGGGGGGTGAATATCGATCGCAAACTTTTTCGGAAGCGAAGAGTTATTGCACAGCGAAAAATGAAAACCAATTGCTAACACAATTTGTCTTTACTTGGTTTGGAGTCGCGGTCAGCTCCTACTCCAAGGCCCACGGTCCTTGACCGTTTACTATGGACAATTCTATATTGTCGTAAAAGATTACAAGTCGAGAGTATAAATATAGAATTTGAAAAGGAGTTACAACACTTAACAAAATTAGCTTTTACCGACGACCGGAGAGGTTGGAAGTTTCCGGAGCAGCGGCTCGTCGTCAGCGCTTGAATCACAAGTATGGAACTTGTCGGAGGGGAGCGCTTGAGTGTAGTAGTTGAAAGCAATTGATTATGAAGCCTTGGGGGTGAACCCCCATTTGTTAGATCGGAGAAAATCGATAGAGGGAGGGTGAATATCGATCTTGAAATTTTTCGAAAAAGTAGAGCGATTACGCAGTGGAAAACAAGAAAACAATCGCTAACACAAGTTATTTTTTACTTGGTTCAGAGTCGCGGTCGGCTCCTACTCCAAGGCCCACGGTCCTTGACCGTTTACGTTGGGCAATTCTATATTCGAAAAAACCTTTTACAACTTCGAGTACAAATATAGAATAAATGTTACCGACGCCCGAGGTGGATGAAGTTCCGAAGCAGCGGGTCGTCGTCGGCGCTAGAATCGCGAAGTCGGAGCTTGTTGGAGCATAGCGCTTGAACAAAAGTGTTTGGAGCGATGTGAGCAAGAATGTCTGAAGCCTTGGGGGTGAACCCCTATTTATAGCAGCCATAGGGGCGCCTGACACGTGGCCTCTCCTACGCGAACTCCAATCCGCAGGCTTGGTCAACACTTATCCCCTTCACTGAGGCACCTGGGCTGATGGGGGTGCCTATGTTAACACAGGTGCCTGAGCTGACTTGGTCCAGAGGCTTCGTGGCAGTTTGCTTCGATGGTTCTATTTTTGCCTTGAACTGGGGCACCCGTATCTATCCGGGCGCCTAGCCCAGTGAGGCGTCTCACTCTATTGAGGCGCCTAAGCTACAGAAACAATGTTCCTTCGTTCCCTGCAACCAAGGTTAGATCCAAAACACAAGAAGCAAGTATGTTAGCATTATTTACAGTCTAAGCTGTCTTGGTACTGACTTTGGGTCTCCCAAATGGAACCCTAGGTCGAACCGACGCCACTGTTCCCTCGCATGTGGAACGCGTCCTCACCTACTCCTCTCAGGAGAGTTTACCTTTTGCCAACTAGCTCCTCCGGTTGGACTTTCGCCTAATCTTCCCGATCAGGTCTTCGTGCCCAGTCCGTGACCAGGACTTCTTGCCCAACTTCCGGTCAGGTCTTCGGTGCCCAGCCCTTTGCCAGGACTTCTTGCCCAGTCTTCGACCAGGACTTCTTGCCCAGCCCTTTGCCAGGACTTCTTGCTTAATGTACCTAGGACTTTCCTGCACACTTAGTAAGCTTGTTAGATTACAATAACACCTTAACTTCTGAACCCTTTGCCATTATCAAATACAGGTTTGACTTTGGTGCTTTCGGCACCAACAATCTCCCCCTTTTTGATTTATGGTAACACGGTTCAAAAAGTTAAGTTAAAAGATAGCATATTTAACAAGCAAAGAATTCATGACAAAAATTCTATTTTCTCCCCGTGAAACGAATATTTTCCCTTGAGTTTTTCAAAGATATGTGGGGTTTTATAAACCTTCTAAGTTCTTTAGATTTTGACTAAGTGCTGAAGTATTTATACTTAGATAAAAGGGTTTTTGAAAAAGTTCCAAGCTTTCTATACTTTAGAAAAAATTTTCAAAAAGTTTTTCACATAGAAAATTTTCCAAAAAAGTTTTTGCAAGTTTTTTTTCATACTTAGAAAATTTTCCAAAAAAGTTTTTCAAGTTTTTCATACTTAGAAAATTTTCCAAAAAGTTTTTCAAGTTTTTCATACTTAGAAAATTTTTCAAAAGGTTTTCAAGTTTTTCATACTTAGAAAATTTTCTTGAAAATACTTCGTGCACCAAAAACACTTCGAAAAACAGATTTTCACTTAGAACCAGTTAAGTACTTAGAAATACTTAGTTTTGAAATGCTTAGATTTGAAAATCATTTTTAAGCACTTTAGTTATTTACTTTACTTTTTGAAAAAGATAAAAATTTTGAAAAAAAAATTCTCCTTTCCCTTCTCTCCCCCTTTGTCATATATCAAAAAAAATAATACTAATTATAGCAGGTAAATTAGAGCTAAAAAAAATAAAGTTCTGTATTGAACCAACTCTAATATCTTTAAGCATAAACTGGACCAAACCAAATTAAACTGTTCTTGTTCGGGTCCTGTCTAACCATGTTAGCTACTTACTAACTGTCATAAACAGTAGCTTTCGCTAGGGTTAGTCAAGTTAAGTGATCTGATCAAGTTAGATTTTCTAAGCTTGACACTTAACCTGATTGCTGTTTAATTTGTATTTATAGCCCCAATTACTGCAGATGCACTGACTTAAAGCATCTTGAATCAAGGCATAGACCTAAGCATCTCAACCCAGTCTAGGTTATCAATCAAAAGTACCCTAAGGTGCTTGTGTGATGCTGGCTTCTAGATTTATAGGTGCATGCAGTTCTAGGGTTAGGGCCTAAGCTAATTCCATTTGCGAAAAAGCCCTAGTTTTGAAGGGGGTAAGCTTTTGAAAAAAAAACTAAGTCGGAAAATCATTTTAAATTTCAAGAACTTGATAAAAGAAATAATTTTTCACAAAAGATTAATTAACAAATAAGAAATAAAATAATTTTTTTAAAAAATATAGAGGAGTCCTATTCTACTAAGCATAACTCTAACTGCCTTCTTAGTGAGCTAAACTCAGACTCAGGTAAAGGTTTGGTAAAGATATCAGCTAAGTTGGACTTTGAGTCCACATGCTTAAGGACTATTTCACCCCTGGCTACATGATCCCTTACAAAATGATGTTTAACTTCTATATGTTTTGTTCTGGAGTGTTGAATTGGATTTTTGATCAAGTTGATTGAAATATGTTATTAATATAGACTTGGGTTTGGGTGTAGTCAAGCTGGAAGTCCTTAAGAGTGTGCATCATCCATAAGAGTTGTGCCACACACTCTCCTAAGGCAACATATTCTGCTTCGGTTGTAGATAGGGCTACGCAGTGTTGCTTTCTACTGCACCAGCTGACTAGACTATGTTCTAAAAGTTGGCAGCTTCCACTTGTACTTTTTCTATCTAATTAGCACCCAGCATAGTCAGAGTCAGAGTATCCTGACAATTTAAAGGTGGAAGTCCTAGAATACCAAATCCCTACATTTAGGGTACCCTAAATGTACCTAAGTACTCCTTTTAGGACTGCTAAGTGGGATTCCTTAGCACAAGTTTGATACCTAGCACATATTCCTACAGAGAATAGGATATCAGGTCTGCTAGCTGTAAGATAAAGTAGACTTCCAATCATACTTCGGTATAGCTTAAGATCTACAAGCTTACTGATGGTGCCCAATACTAGTGTCACGATGTGAGCCTCAAATTTAGATATTTATAAACTGAAAACCCTTTGGCTAACAAAGTTAAAATGTAGAATAGGGGTCTTAGGTCGTATTTTTCCAAGGACTAGTTGTGAGTGGTTAATTCGAGCTTGCAAGTTATTTGTCATTTGATGTTTGGGTTTTCTAGATAAAATGGGCGGTTTTGCGATAAGAGAAAATGACAATAAGAAATAAAATGAACTTAACTAAAGCATGGTATGAATAGGCAATTGCCAGAACTACTCTTAACCTATTGAAAGGAACTAAGCAATTCGACTTCAACTATTGAATTGAAATTAAAGGACTAATTGCAGGAAATTAATTGCAGAAAACTAATTTGCAAGAGTATTAATTGCAGATAAAGAAAATGAAAACGAACATGGCTTAAGCACTTGGCTTGAAGTGTAGACGAACAAACTAGAACAATGTGAAGAAATACATGCTTGAAACTAAAAATTATCCTAATTAAACATTAAATCAGTTTATATCCAAAACTTCCCTTCGTCGTCACACAAAGGTTGAGCTATGAACCCCCTAGCTCAAAAACCACTGAAGGAGAACTCCCAAGATCAGTTCGCAATTGACTGGTGCATTCTGGTCTTCCTGATCGATCACTGGACCGATCAGGTCTTCCTCTGATCGGACTAGGCACCGATCAGATGAGTCTCTGATCGATCGTGGTGAATGATCAGAAGCTGAAATCACTACTCGATCTCTCCCATCTCGATCGACTGGATCACGATCATTGCGCAGAAACCATCAGATGCTTTCGAGAACCCCTCTACAGCTTCGACAGCTCTCTAGACGACTGAAATCTGGCGATCGACAATGGATCGATCGATGAAAACAAACCTTCGGCGACACCCTCACCTAAGCTTCCAAAAACGCAATCGATTAGCAAAACCAAACTGGAAATCTTACCTCTGATGATCTGAGGATCTTGATGACGAACAAATCTGATGGCCCGCGCGATCGGATGAAGAACGATGAAGAAAAATGAAGAACTGGATGAACTCTACTCTACTGGCTGCGATGAAGACTCGGCGACGACACGACGACGACCGAGAATTCTGAGGGATTAATGCCTTTATAGTTTGAAATGAACGGCTGAGATCGTTTTTGCTCCATCCAACGGTTGGATCTCTTCAGATCTGAACCAAACTTCCCAGATCTTGATCTGTGGCTCTGATCTACTCCTCCTTGGCTTGGATCAATCAGATCTGCGGTGGATGGCTCAGATCCTCCCTTTTCTTGAATGGATGGTCTAGATCATCTTGAGCTTGATCCAATGGTCAGATTGCTTCTGATTTGGATGAAATTTTCATATCTTGATCTGTGGTCATGATTGACTCTATCTTGAACTCGGATTGATCAGAAGTTGACCGATGGCTCAGATCTAGTCATTCTTTGATCGGACGACCCATATTAATCCAATGCGTGATCACTTTGATCTGGATCCAATTCTGACTCAAGTTTGACCCAATCTGATCTAGGTCTATAATCCTTCAAAGCCTACAAAAATAGATTCAAATTTAATGCCCAAAATATCTCAAATATACAAAGATTTGAATCAAAAGCTAAAATAGAGACAATCCATGAATCCTAATATAAATGCAAACTTAAGTATATAAAAGTGGATCAAAACATAGATTTGAGGGTCTAATTTAATCAACAAAATGGTAGTTATTACTTACCTTCAGGGTCACTATCAATTTTGACATTTGTGACCAGAGGGGTACTTATGCTTTTGGAGTTATCCATTTTAAATTTCTTTATTAACTCTTTAGCATACTTGGATTGGTGAACATAATTACCATCTCTAGTTTGCTTAATTTGCAATCCTAAGAAAAAGTTAAGCTCACCTACTAAGCTCATTTCGAATTCATTTTCCATTATTTTTACAAATTCTTTTAGAAAGTTTGGGTTGGTGGCTCCGAAAATTATATCGTCAACATAAATTTGGGCAATGAAAATGTCTTTTTCTAAGGTTTAACAAAAAGAGTGGAGTCAATTTATCCTTGGTTAAATTCCTTAGAAATAAGGTAAGTTGATAGGCGTTCATACCATGCCCTAGGTGCTTGTTTTAACCCATAAAATGCCTTTTTAAGTTTGAAAATGTAGTCAGGTTTCTCTAGGTCCTCAAATCCTGGGGGTTGTCCTACATAGACTTCTTCTTTGATGAACCCATTTAAAAAGGCAGACTTAACGTCCATTTGGTATAGCTTTAATCCTCTATGGTCTGCAAATGCTAACAACATTCTAATTGACTCAAGTCTGGCTACTGGGGCATAGATTCATCATAGTCTAATCCTTCGACTTGACTGAACCCTTTTGCTACTAAGTGGGCTTTATTTCTAACTATTTCCCCTTGGTCATTTAGTTTATTCCTAAACACCCACTTAGTATCTATAATAGACTTGCCCTCAGGTTTATGTACTAGTTCCCAGACTTGGTTTCTTTCAAATTGGGCTAACTCCTATTGCATAGCTATGATCCAATCGGGATCAGGTAGGGCCTCCTCTATAGTCTTAGGTTCAATTTTTGAAATCAGTGCTATCTGACTAAGATTTCTATAGGAGGACCTAGTTCTGACTCCTAAGGTTGGATCATCCATAATTTGATCAGAAGAGTGACTGAGTTTGGGTTTCTTGGTTCTTCTAGAACTTGGTTCAGCCTCAGGTCCGGCTGGACTATTCGGTTCAGTGTTTCGTTCAACTATTTGGGTTGGTTCAGTTATTGGTTCAGTTGACGTAGTAGTTGGTTCAAGCGATAGTTCATTTAGAGGTTCAATTAGTGGTTCAATTGACGGTTCAATTGTTTGTTCATTGTCTTCCTGATCAATATTTGATTAGTTCAAGTTTTGGTTATCAAATTTTGGTTCAGTTTCCTCATCAAAGATTAAGTTAGTCGTTTCTTCAATTTTGTTAGTTTGTTTATTGTAAACCTGATAATTACCATTTTGATAATAAATTTTGGCTTTTAAACCCATGTTTTGATCCTTTTTACATGTTTAATCTTGCATTTATACTAGGTTCCATGAGTTATTTCTATTTTAGCTTTTGATGGCAAATCTTGTTATATTTGAAATGCTTTGGCATTAAATTGGAATCTAATTTTGTAGGCTTCGAATGATCAGATTGGATCAAACTTGAGTTAGGACTTGGCTTCAATCAAGAGGATCAAGAGATGGATGAATGTGGGTCATCCAATCAAGAAATGGGGAGATCTGAGTCATCTGTCATTTTCTGATCAATCCGAGCTCAAGGTAGAGTAAATCAAGACCATAGGTCAAGATATGAAATTTTGATCCAAATCAGAAGTCATCCAACCGTTGGATCAAGCTCAAGAGGAGTCTAAGCCATTCATTCAAAAGGAAGGGAGATCTGAGCCATCCATTGCAGATTTGATCGATCCGAGCTGAGGACAAGCAGATCCTGACCATTGATGGAGATCTGGAAGGTTTGGACTAAATCCGAGGTGATCTGACCGTTGGATGAAGCGAGGATGATCACAGCCATTCAAATTCAAATGGGATAATTTAAATCAGAAACTTCTCCGCCCAGCTCAGGGTCGTCACGAGTTTTCTTCTCTGTTCATCGTTTTTCTTCAGTTTCTTCTCCGATCACGCGCGGCCACATCAGATCTAAGCCTTTGTTTCGAGTTTTCGAATCGTCAAGGTAATTTTCTTGTTAAGTTTGCTAATCAACTTTGTCTTTGGAAGCTCAGGTGAGGGTTTTGTTGGAGCTCTGTTCCTGCCAATCGAGTCTTGCTTGATCGCTTGTTTTCTTTGATCGGAGCTGTCAGAGCAATTCGGAGGGGTTCTTCGGAGAGTTTCAGAGGTTTCAGAGCCGAAGTCGCCAGTCAGTGTATCAAGAAGGAGGAGATCATGGAGTTTCTCAGCTACTGATCGGTCTTCATGATCAAACAGAATCGATGCTGATCGGTCTCCAATCCGATCAGCAGGAGTCCTGATCGGTCCCGTGACCGATCAGGGAGGCCAATTTGCATCAAGCCAACACAAACTGATCAAGGGAGTCTATTCTCGCTGGTTTTCGAGCTAGAGGGTTTCTAGCTTGGCTATTGTGTGACGGCAAGAAGGAGATCTTGGCAAGGGAGGGATCTGATGTCAAATTTCTAAGAATTTCGATTTTGAACACTTAATTCATTAGTTGTTTCAATTTATATCAATTTACTTCCAGTCATGTTTCTTTAGTATCTTTTGTTTCAGTTTTCTCAATTCCACAGTTTAGCTACAGATCCTATGTTTTCTTGCCTTTGATATTAGTTCTTGAATTTCAATTCCATAGTTTTGAATTTAACTGCTCAGTTGTCAATATGTTAAGTGTAGTTTCAGCGATTTCCTAATTCGTTTCTGCTTTAGCTGAGATCATTCTGTTTTATACTGTTATTTCATTCATATTCGCAAAACCCCCATCTTATTTGAAAACCCAAACATAAAACGACGAATTCAAGCTTGAGTTTAGCAATCTTAACTAGTCCTTGGAAAAATACGACTTGAGGCCCCTATACTACACTTAGATTTGTGAGCTAAGGGTTTTCAATTTATAAATTCAAATTTGAGGCTCATCGTGACACTCGATTGTGGGCATCCATCAAATTCTTGGCGCCGTTGCCGGGGAAATATACTAGTTGAGTTTGTTTAATTTGAGCTTGTGCTTATTTTCATACTCTTTGAATTTTATTTCTTGTGCTTTATCTTTCTATATACATTTGCTGTCATTTTGTTTGGTTTATGACCAGGACTGCAGGTGGTGATATTGTTGAATTTGATCCTGAGATTGAGAGGACCTTCAGAGCTAGAAGAAATTAAGAAAGAGTTCCAGAAGTTTTTGAAAATTATTCCTACTCATTCAAGCAGTCCCATGGTAGAACATCAGCATTTTCAGAATTTTCAGCAGCATTTTCAAAACTTTCAGCAGCCCTATTCACAATTTCGGCAAGGTAATCAGCCTTTTCAACCATTCCAGCAGCCTTATCAACATTTTCAGCAAGTAAATCAGCAATTTCAGCCTCAACTTCAACAAAATCAACAAGGTTTTCAACCAAATCAGACTTTCCAGCAATCTTTTCAATCTTCACAGCAATCTTTTCAACCATACAAGCAACAATTTCAGTTTCAAAAGCAGAATTTTAGCCCCAACAATTTCAACCTTTCAACCAACAATTTCAGCCCCAAAATCAGAATTTTCAGAGCTATAATTTCCAGCAACATCCAGCGAGTTCTCAACCTAATTTTCAGCAATTTCAACAGCCCATTCAACCATTTAATTAGCCCCAACAATAGAATTTTCAGAATTTACAGCCTACTCACAATTTTCAGCAACCCAATGCTTCATTTCAAGGCCAACAAAAATCTCATGCTAATCAAGGGGGTTATGGAGGTTCTAGTGGGTTTAATGCACAACAACAAAGGCTTGAGGAGATTATGCAACAAATCATACAACAACAGTAAATTTTACTACATCAACAAGGGCAACAAAAGAATGATTCCACTCTTCAAAACATTGAAAGACATATTGGACAACTAGCTAGTGGGATGAATCAAATGCAAGCTCAAGAATCGAGTCAATTACCTTTTCAAGCTACTCCTAATCCTAAGGGAAATGTTAGTGTCATAACTTTGAGGAGTGGGAAAGTTGCTTCAAGTCTAAATTCTCAAAAGGCTGATTTTTCTGAAAAATTTATAGCACCCTGTTTTCCAACTCAAAACAGCCCTAAAATGGATTCTACACCGGTTGATTGTAACCCTAGTTCAAGCCTAAGTCCTTCTTCTATTGATCCTGCAATTTTGGTGGGAGAACAAGAAGAAATCAGTGAAAACATGGCACCTACAGCAGCTAAACCTATTGAAGTTCCTTCTCAAGACTCATTTCCAAAAGTCTCGGCTCAAGTGGAGGAACCAAGGGTCCCTTTACCCTTCCTACAGCACCCCAGAGAGGAACATTCTATCATGAGCATGAGTATTTTAGATGAGTTAGTTGATGCGGATTTATTTGCTGATAGGGTTTCACTTGGTATTCATAGAGGATATTTTAGCTCAGATGAGGCTGAGGATGCATTAGCTATAGAGGCTGAATATTTGAAGATTATATCTGATTCACTTTCAGTTGGAGACGATTCTATAGGTGTAGGGGATTGCACTGAGCCCCAGGGATCACCTATATTGATTGACATATCAGGAGATTCAGAGGATAGGTATGAAAGTGTAGGGACTTGTATGGTGGGAGCAAAGACCTAAGAATCACTTCTTTTAGTTGTATGCCCACTAGAACTTGAGCCTGAGGTGGAGCCTTTACCTGACCAGGAGGAGGCCATAGTTACATCCACTCTTGTAGAACCTTCAGGTATTTTTCAGCACGACAAGATAAGTATTTCTCCTAATTTTTTAGGAAAACTCGTAGAGGTACTTAAGGTTGATTTTATTGGATGTGATGCATTTCTGGATACATTCTATGTAAAAACTGATTGTATTTCATTTCTTTCTTACCCTGTATGTGTGCGGGAGGTATTTTCCTCTCATGGTTTTGCAGGGTGTCGTCGGCTTCTTGAGTGGGTGCTCCAACTGAATAGCCTCCAACCTCCTGGAAGGACTTCCAAAGAGCATATAGTGGGAGGAGTTGAGCTTACTTTGACTCGTAGCAATTCACCCCGAGAGTGGATTTTGCACCTTAATCATCTCCGACCACCAGGCCATACTTATGCGAAGTTGATGAGGGAGGGAGCAGTGCACTATGATATTGATCACGTGAGGAAAGTGTTGGTGCAAGTTGCATCAATGATGTTCTCCTTTAAGTGTTTTAATGTTTGACAATACACTTAAGTCAGTGATACAATGAACAGACAAAGGGGAGCAAAGGAGAAGTAACCTAAGCTGAAGAAAAGTCCTAGTTAACCTAGGCATCGAAACCCTAAGACCCGGCGAAGGGCTGCTGGGCACCTAGCGAAGGGCTGCTAGGCATCAAAACCCTAAGACCCGACGAAGGGCTACTGGGCACCTAGCGAAGGGCTGCTAGGTATCGAATCCCTAAGACCTAGCGAAGGGTTGCTAGGCACCTAGCGAAGGGCTGTTAGGCATTGAAGACCTAGCGAAGGGCTGCTAGGCACCTAGCGAAGGGCTGCTAGGGAATGAAGACCTGGCGAAGGACTGCTAGGCACCTGGCAAAGGACTGCTAGCTAATAAAGTCTTGGTCCAAGGGACTGAGCAACTTAGCTGAGCGATGACTAAGGACAGGAATAGAGACGGGTCAGGGTTTGGGCGTCTCGAGGTCCGGAAGTATCGGAAGCTAAGCAAAAGTCCACCCGAAGGACTGGGTGGCAACCGTCTCCTGAAAGGAGTAGGTGAAAGGCACGTTCTCGGTGGTGGGAACTTACGCCGTTTCGACCTAGGGTTTCGTGGAAATCCGAAGTCCGAACCAAGTCCTTAAGGATAATATTATATGTATATATGCTTTGTGTTTGTGTATCTTGCAGGTATCAAGATTGGAAACAAAGCAGGCTGCTGGAGCCCTTGAAGCAGCACGCCCCCAGTGTTGGGGGCGCCCCCATGCATCCAGGGCGCCCCCAGTGTTGGGGGCGCCCAAGCTAAAGCAAGAAAATGGCAGTCTTGTTTGGTAAGCAGAATAGGTGTCAAGCGGGGCGCCTGGAGCGTCCAGGGTGCCCTGGTTCAAAGCTGTATTTGCAGTTTCGAGCCCGAAACACAGATAAGCCCTCATGAGGGTGCCCGGGAGGTCAGGGGTGCCCTGGTCAAGGTTTTATCAACTGCGGCGAGGTCGACGCGAGGATAAAGTTTGACCGGGTTTATCGGGGCGCCCCCAGCGTCCACGGCACCCCCAGGAGGCCTATATAAGGGGCTTCGACCCCTCTGCTTCAGACACAACTACTACAAGCCATTTTGATCATTCTGATCAATGACAACACGCTAAAGACGAGGCTCTACGACCGGGAGGCTCCAGGAGGAAGTGCGCGGCACTTCGAAGGTCTAGATCGGCCGAGCTTCAATCTTGTTTTGTTCGGTTTGCGTTTATTATTCCGTACTTAATTTTCTGTACTTGTGCTTGTAATTGTACATTGTAAGACGGGTTTTCTTCGCCTCTTGAAATTCCGAAAAGAAGACCAATAGTGGACTCACGCCGAGTACATAGGCCTTGGACGTACTGACCCTGGGGGGTTGGGAACCAAGTAAATAAATCCCGCTGTGTCCCTGTCTTGCTTTTATTTTTATTTACTGTTCCGCTGCACTAACGCTCTGAGTAGTTCGAAAGATTAACGAAGTTTTCGAAAGATTTTCACGATCGATATTCACCCCCCCCTCTATCGACGGCACCGGTCCTACAGATAGCTCTCTCGACCACCCAAACCACCCCACTACCGAGATCGATGCTACTCCTTAATTGAATCCAATCGCCAACATAAAGGGGAGTTTGAATTTTCTTACACTCTTATTTCATTGTATATACCATTTTTATATTTTCTAGCAGTAAATTTTTCTTTTATAGTGAGTTCTTGCTAATAAATGTTTAGGAAGTGTAGAATGAATAAAGATTCATTGTAGATACCATTTTATCCTTTTTGGTATCTTGTTTCATGCATGATTTGGAATAAATGAATCTCTCTAGATTTTCTTTATGTCATTTTAGAATCCTTTGCAAGTGAATTAAATTTGGTTATTAAAACTTAGGATTTGAGCCAATAGATGAAAATTCTTAGATACTTGAGTACTACTTAGTTATGGACTCTAGATTGATGATTTGAGATGAATCCTTTTTACCTAGCGAGGATTTTGCCTTATTTTGAGATACACACATGTGATTGTACTCTAGAACTTACTTAGGTTCTTTCAAAACAATATTTCCATAATTGGACCACATTTATAGAGGTGAATCACTTTGTTTCCTTTTACATATCAATTTTTGCAACATTCCTTGTTGATACACTTTTTATTCTTTTTCCTTTCCCTATTTTTCTGTTCGTAACCATATTTTTCATGGACTTGGGTACTTGGATTGTTTCTTGATGTTACTTTACCCGAGACGGACAAAAGCTTAAGTGTGGGGGATGATCAAGCATTGAATCAAATATTGAGGATAATGGAAGCATTTGGAAACCAATAAGCAAAAGTTTGCCAAATTGAAGGAGTTGTGTATCAAGAGTGAGTTGCAAGAGTTGGGTAGTGAAGGTCACATTTGGAGCATCTAAATTCTTAATTGTTATTTGATGTTTCAAGTCCTATGAAAAAAATTCCGAAGGGAAGTGAAGGCTTATTCTCACTGCCATAGAAGAAAAGAAAAAGAAGAAAAATCTATGCTCAAGATGAAGTATTAAGTGAAAAAGAAATTGGAATAGAGATCAACTGATGAAATGGGAGTTGACAAGAAGGAAATCAGCATATCTATTGGCATTTAATCAGAAGTGAAGGAAGAAGTGCACTGTGAATGTGTGCCAAAGAGTTGAAGCTTTATTCAGCTGAAGATTAGTCCCTTCAACCAACTCCTCTGACAGCTCTGTCTTGATAATGCAGTTAAGAGTCTTTCAGCTCAGTTGCAGGAAAAGGAACGTGAGTTGTGATGTGAAGAGAAAAGAAAATCGAATAAGTTAGAGAGTGAAAACACATCCTTAAAAGTTCAAGTTATGATGGGAGCAATCAATTGGCAGAACTTTTTCAGACTTCATTAGGTTTTGAAATTAAAGAGAGGACACTGAAACAAGTTGCTGAGTTGAAACAAGGAGCAAATTTGAGCTGCTACAAATTGCTGGAGATGAGGAAGTTCAGCTAGCATAGAAAGAAGAGAAAAAAAACAAACAGAATAGCTGCTAAAAAACAGAGAGGAAAAAGAAAAAAAAAGGAAAAAAAAAAGAGAGAGAAAAAAAGCACGAAGTGTCAGGAGTTGGATTAGTTTCTGAAGTGGACGATGTGAACAATGAGCTAGATGAATTTAAGATGTAGTTCTTGATTGAAAGAAGTGAACCCTCAGAAGACAGTTTCAGATTTTGCTCTGTTTCAGTTTCTGTTCAGACTCTGATCAGTCTTCAGACCGATCAGGGAAGTGTTTGATCGGTCAAACATACCGATCAGAAGCAGTTCAGACCGATCAGAAGAGAGCCAGAACGATCAGGAAGAGCCTAATCGGTCTCTTGACTGATCAGCAGAGGTTGGCACAGAACAGTAACCCTGGCACACTGAATTCAACAATGTTGACTAATCCTTACTTACCTTGGCTCTGATCTATGCAGGATAATACAAAAAGAGAGGGGCAAAGTTCATCTAGTGACATTCTTTATTATCCAAGTCTTCCACTTTCTTTACTTTTCCATTTACTAAACTTCTATTTCATTCTTATCATGCCATATTTCCTAAACTTATTCAAATAAGCCTTTTTAGGTGTGGATCCAACTCAAGAATGATGGTGGAGAGTAGAGTATAAGCAAGCTTATGGTAGTGCAAGAACCATGATTGTGTTTGAGTGAGCTCCATTTTCATCAAAACTTAGAACTTAAGAAGAGAACCACTAAAATTTTCCATGAGAGGATTTGAGTGTTTAATTCATCTCAATTAGTCATGAAGGATGAAGTATACTTTGTTGTTGACTAAAGACAAGATTCTAGTCCATTGAGTTTAGATTTTTGATAATTGACAACCCTAGGTAATTTCCTTTCAATTGCTTCTAACTATGATTGAGAATAATCTAGGGGTACATGATTAGTTCACTAGTTAGTTTGTGCGAGACACCCAAGAGCAAGTGTGAGGGAGTTGATAATTACCATTTTGATAATAAATTTAGGCTCTTAAAACCATGTTTTGATAATTTTTACATGTTTAATCTTGCATTTACACTAGGTTCCATGAGTTATTTCTATTTTAGCTTTTGATTGCAAATCTTGTTATATTTGAAATGCTTTGGCATTAAATTGGAATCTAATTTTGTAGGCTTCGAATGATCATGGACCTAGATCAGATTGGATCAAACTTGAGTTAGGACTTGGCTTCAATCAAGAGGATCAAGAGATGGATGAATGTGGGCCGTCCAATCAAGAAATGGGGAGATCTGAGCCATCTGTCATTTTCTGATCAATCCGAGCTCAAGTTAGAGTAAATCAAGACCATAAATCAAGATATGAAATTTTGGTCCAAATCAGAAGTCATCCAGCCGTTGGATCAAGCTCAAGAGGAGTCTAAGCCATTCATTCAAAAGGAAGGGAGATCTGAGCCATCCGTTGCAGATTTGATCGATCTGAGCTGAGGAGAAGCAGATCCTGACCATTGATGGAGATCTGGAAGGTTTGGACTAAATCCGAGGTGATCTGACCATTGGATGAAGCGAGGATGATCACAGCCAAAGCAGGCTTATGTTTGTGTATCTTGCAGGTATCAAGATTGGAAGACAAAGCAGGCTCCTGGAGCCCTTGAAGCAGGGCGCCCCCAGTGTTGTGGGCGCCCCCATGCATCCAGGGCGCCCCCAGTGTTGGGGGCACCCAAGCTAAAGCAAGAAAATGGCAGTCATGTTTGGTAAGCAGAATAGGTGTCAAGCGGGGCGCCCGGAGCGTCCGGGGCGCCCGGAGCGTCCGGGGCGCCCGGAGCGTCCGGTGCGCCCGGAGCGTCCGGGGCGCCCTGGTTCAAAGCTGTATTTGCAGTTTCGAGCCTGAAACATAGATAAGCCCTCATGAGGGTGCCCGGGAGGTCCGGGGCTCCCTGGTCAAAGTTTTATCAGCTGCGGCGAGGTCGACGCGGGGATAAAGTTTGACCGGGTTTATCGGGGCGCCCCCAGCGTCCATGGCGCCCCCAGGAGGTCTATATAAGGGGCTTCGACCCCTCTGCTTCAGACACAACTGCTACAAGCCATTCTGATCATTCTGACCGACAACAACACGCTAAAGACGATGCTCTACGACCGGGAGGCTCCAGGAGGAATTGTGCGGCACTTCGGAGGTCCAGATCGGCCGAGCTTCAATCTTGTTTTGTTCGGTTTGCGTTTATTATTCCGTACTTAATTTTCTATACTTGTGCTTGTAATTGTATACTGTAAGACGAGTTTTCTCCGCCTCCGAAAATTCCGGAAAGGAGACCAATAGTGGACTCACGCCGAGTACATAGGCCTTGGACGTACTGACCCTGGGGGGTTGAGAACCAAGTAAATAAATCCCGCTGTGTCCCTATCTTGCTTTTATTTTTATTTACTGTTCCGCTGCACTAACGCTCTAAGTAGTTCGAAAGATTAACGAAGTTTTCGAAAGATTTTCACGATCGATATTCACCCCCCCTCTATCTACAGCACCGGTCCTACAAGTGGTATCAGAGCCGAGCCGCTCTTCACCGGACTAACCGCCGACGGAGTAACGACGCCAGGAGTTGAGGGGGAGCCCAAGGGTGAATCAGGTACTTTTAATTTTAAAATGTCCATTTTTAAATTCCATGTTATATGCTTCACATGCAGGGAGAGAGGGCACTACAAAAATCAGTGCCCTACTCGTAAAACTCGGTCTACACCACCGGCGGCAAAGGAGGTACCAGCGCCAGGAGTCCGGAAAAACAAGGATTACTTCAAATGCGAGAAGTACGGACACTACAAAAACAAGTGTTCGGCGAAGGTACGCATGATTTATGTTCCAAAAGTTTTACAAATTCATGCACAGTCTTGTGATAATTTAGTTAATTTTCCTGAAAAATTAGATTTACTGCACAATAGAATTAATATCCTGCATGTCAAATTAGAAAATGTAGATGTGACTAAAATATCAGAAATTAATTGTTTAATTTAGAATATCAATTCAGTTATTTCTAAAATAAATAATCATAATTTTAATTCTAATAAAATTAATTCTGATAATTTTAATTCTGATAAAATTAATTTTGATAATTTTAATCCTGATAATTTTAATTCTGATAATTTTAATTCAGATAATTTTAATTCTGATAAAATTAATTTTGATAATTTTAATTTTGATAAAATTAATTCTGATAATTTTAATTCTGATAAAATTAATTCTGATAATTTTACGGATAATGATACAATTAATTATGAATTTAAATATGAAATTTATCCCGAATCCAAATTCGAAAATCCTAAGGATAAATCCGAATTCGAATTTGATAAATCCGAATTCAAAAATCTTAAGGATAATCCAAAAATTAATTCTGAAAATCTTAAGGATAATCTAGAGATTAATTTTGAATTCCTTGAAAATATTGAAGATGTGTCTGAAGATAATTCTGAGAATAATTTTGAAGATAAAATTCTCCTAGATAATAACTTAATTATAGATAATCTTGAAAATTATTACAAAACTTTAACTAGTGGCCTATTTTACTCCACCCACCTTGAGGATATTGAAAAATCTAATCTTGAGGAGAATATGGAACTATCTAAGATAAAGGTCATAGTTCATAAAAATTACAAAGATTTAAATAAATCAAAATTATTAGAAAAACTTGAAAAGATAGATAAAGATGAAGAAGAAATTTTTGAAATAATGAAAATGATGAATTTAAATCCACAATTATTAATTAATCATTTCAATCTTAATTATTCAAATAATTCAAATTAATTCAATTAATTCAAATAATTCAAATTAATTCAAATTAATTCACATAATTCAAATAATTCAAATTAATTAAAATAATTCAAATTAATTCAAATAATTCAAATTAATTCAAATAATTCAAATAAATCAATTAATTCAAATAATTCAATTAATTCAAATTAATTCAAATAATTATAATAATTCAAATAATTCAAATTAAATCAAATAATTCAATTAATTCAAATAATTTAAATTAATTCAAATAATTCAAATTAATTCAAATAATTCAAATTAATTCAAATAATTCAATTAATTCAAATTAATTCAAATTAATTCAAATAATTCAAATAATTCAAATAATTCAAATTAATTCAAATAATTCAAATTAATTCAATTAATTCAAATTAACTCAATTAATTCAAATAATTCAAATAATTCAAATTAACTCAATTAATTGAAATTAATGCAAATTAAATCTTAAGTAAATTCAAATTAAAATCAAATTTAATCTTAATTATTTGAAATTAAATTAAATTAAACTCAAAATCAAATTAATTAAATCTTAATTATTCAAAATTAAATTAAATTAAACTCAAAATCAAATTAATTAAATCTTAATTATTCGAAATTAAATTAAAATTAAATTACACTCGAAATTAAATTCAAATTAAATTAAATTCAAATTAAATTATTCAAATTAAACTCAAATTAAATCAAATTCAAATTGAATTCAAATTAAATTAATTTCAACTTAAATCTTAATTAATTTCAAATTAAACCTTAATTAAATCTCTATTAAAATCAATTATATCTTCAAACAAATTCAATTTAATTCAAGTAAACTTAACTAATTCAATTTACTTTAAATATATTCAACTTCAATTAATTCTTAATCCAACTAAATCTTAAATAACTTAAACTCGAACTAAACTAAAACCTTACCCAAACCACAACAATTAATTTAATAAAATTAAATATGTCAAAGTGGGTTGACATATTCGCTGGTTCACACAACATGTATCAAATCGGAAACTTGATACATCTTTAGAAACGTAATTAAAATGCTTTGGACTTGTTTGACTCATGCATAATTGTCATGCCATGCATTTGCTACTTCTTTTAAATATATGACATGTCATTCATATCTAAATCTTATGCATATATTAGAACGGCTATAGGAAAAAGAATAATTGAAACTTGATCAACCTAGTATTGGGTGGCGGTGAGATGATAGTACGTTAGGGAAGCCAATTCTAATAAGGTCAAGTATTCTCTACTTGGTCTCTTTAGACTGGTGAAACTAGCCGAAGCTACCGATCTAAAACCCAAACTAATTAGACCAGAATTTTTCAAAAAGTAATTTTGAAAATGAAATTTCATTAAAAGGCTTTGTCAAGGAAAGGGTTGATGATCCAATAAGGCTACGGCCAAAGAAGGCCTAGTGCCTCGCCAAGACCTGGAAGCCAATTTTTGAAACTCAAATTCAAATTATTCTTTGTCAAATTCGAATCTAACACAAGCTTCAATTAAATCTTAGAGTTAATAATAAATTAAGAAAAATGATTCAAGCATCTCACAATACACCTATAAGGTAACCATGCTTGTTGTATTGCTACATCTAAAATGGGTGAGATGTTAAGGACTAATGAATTGACAAATATTTTTCAAAATTGTTTTTCAAAATTGTTAGAATATTTTCCTAAAAAATATATTTTCAAAATAGTGCTTCAACATAATAATGTTTTTATGGAATTCATGCTTGTCTGATTGAATATACATATTATATGTTTTCAAAAATTATATCCTTTTAAAAAGTTGTTTGACTCACGTAATTAGACACAAGCCTCTAAGGACAACACTAAAGTTCCTTAAGGCACTTAGATAGAGTCAAACGGTATCGGGTACAGGGGGAGTGCTTTTTATTTTTTTTGAAATGGTTTTTCAAAAACTGCACTTTAAACATTACTAATATTTGAAAATACTTTTCGAAAACTGTGCTTTAAATCATTATTACTTGTGTTTTCAAAAAGGGTTTATGTTGAAAAAAAAATTATATGTTCAAAAATTTACCTGTTTCTTTGACCTTGATAAACCCTAAAGACACAGAGGAAAGGTCCACTTCATGATCTTCAAGGACTCCTAGGATGTGTCAAATTTAGGGGGAGTCTAAGTCAAAAGAAGAATTTCAGAAAAGTTTTTTTTGGTAATTATTCATTTTTTTTGTTTTGTTAAATATTTCTTTTTAATCTGAATCAAACCTTAAGACTCAGAGGAAGAGTACTTGTGGTCAACAAGTTTCCCAAGACTGAGTCAAGTTTAGGAGGAGGTCAAATTAAAAGAATTATAACATGTTTTCATATCTTCAAAATCTTGCAAAAAATCTAAGTCTTTCAAAATACTATCATTCTATTCGTCAGAATTTGTGTGACCTATGAAATTATTTTTGAAATAATATCTACTTGGGTTGGAGAATTTCCAGGACACTTAGGAAATGTCCTTGTAGTTAACAAGGCTTCCCAGGATGGTGCCAAACTGGAAGATAAACCAAGTCAAGTAAACTATTGGGTCTTCAAAAATTCACACATTTTTTCAAAATGCACTAGCATATATTTTCAAAAGTACTCTCATTTTCTTTGGCAAAATTCTATTAATATTTACTTGAGTTTGAAGAATTTCTAGGACACTTAGGAAAATATCCTTGTAGTTAACAAGGTTTCCTAGGATTGTGTCAGACTGGAAAAGAAACCTAGTCAAGTAAAGTATTATGTTTCAAAAATTACTTATATTTTTCAAAGTTTCATCTTTTTCAAAAATAGTTAGTACTTGCAAAATATGCATAATATTTATATTTTCCAAAAGTACTTATATTTTTCAAAAATTACAAAAGTACTTGCATTCTTTTTAAAAGATCATAATAATTTTCAAAGTACTTGTACTTTTTAAAGCGCATAGCATCTTTTTCAATATACCATTCAAAATACAATGCTTTCAAAAATTTTGCACTATGTATTTTCAAAAAGAACCAAAGGTTTTCATTGTTGGTGCAAGTATTCTCTCGTATTTTTTTGATGTATGACAAAGGGGGAGAGGTGTGCTTAAGTTAGAAATCTTTTCTTATTTTTCCCAGAGGATCAAAAATATTTTCAAAACTAAGGTCATTTTTTGTTTAATCCCAAAGATAGTAAGTTAGCCCCTTAAACCAATCTAACTTAAGTTATTGTCAAACATCAAAAAGGGGGAGATTGTTGGTGCAAGTTGCATCAATGATGTTCTCCTTTAAGTGTTTTAATATTTGACAATACACTTAAGTCAGTGATACAATGAACAGACAAAGGGGAGCAAAGGAGAAGTAACCTAAGCTGAAGAAAAGTCCTAGTTAACCTAGGCATCGAAACCCTAAGACCCGGCGAAGGGCTACTGGGCACCTAGCGAAGGGCTGCTAGACATCGAAACCCTAAGACCCGGCGAAGGGCTGCTGGGCACCTAGCGAAGGGCTGCTAGGTATCGAATCCCTAAGACCTAGCGAAGGGTTGCTAGGCACCTAGCGAAGGGCTGCTAGGCATTGAAGACCTAGCGAAGGGCTGCTAGGCACCTAGCGAAGGGCTACTAGGGAATGAAGACCTGGCGAAGGACTGCTAGGCACCTGGCGAAGGACTGCTAGCTAATGAAGTCTTGGTCCAAGGGACTGAGCAACTTAGCTGAGCAATGACTAAGGACAGGAATAGAGACGGGTCAGGGTTTGGGCGTCTCGAGATCCGGAAGTATTGGAAGCTAAGCAAAAGTCCACCCGAAGGACTGGGTGGCAACCGTCTCCTGAAAGGAGTAGGTGAAAGGCGCGTTCTCGGGGGTGGGAACTTGCTCCGATTCGACCTAGGGTTTCGTGGAAATCCGAAGTCCGAACCAAGTCCTTAAGGCTAATATTATATGTATATATGCTTTGTGTTTGTGTATCTTGCAGGTATCAAGATTGGAAGATAAAGCAGGCTGATGGAGCCCTTGAAGCAGGGTGCCCCCAGTGTTGGGGGCGCCCCCATGCATCCAGGGCTCCCCCAGTGTTGGGGGTGCCCAAGCTAAAGCAAGAAAATGGCAGTCTTGTTTGGTAAGCAGAATAGGTGTCAAGCGGGGCGCCCAGAGCGTCCGGGGCGCCCTGGTTCAAAGCTGTATTTGCAGTTTCGAGCCCGAAACACAGATAAGCCCTCATGAGGGTGCCCGGGAGGTCCAGGGTGCCCTGGTCAAAGGTTTTATCAGCTGCAGCGAGGTCGACGCGAGGATAAAGTTTGACCGGGTTTATCGGGGCGCCCCCAGCGTCCACAGCACCCCCAGGAGGCCTATATAAGGGGCTTCGACCCCTCTTCTTCAGACACAACTGTTACAAGCCATTCTGATCATTCTAACCGACGACAACATGCTAAAGACGAGGCTCTATGATTGGGAGGCTCCAGGAGGAAGTGCGCGGCACTTCGGAGGTCCAGATCGGCCGAGCTTCAATCTTGTTTTGTTCGGTTTGCGTTTATTATTCCGTACTTAATTTTCTGTACTTGTGCTTGTATTGTACACTGTAAGACGGGTTTTCTCCGCCTCCTGAAATTCCGGAAAGGAGACCAATAGTGGACTCACGCTGAGTACATAGGCCTTGGACGTACTGACCCTGGGGGGTTGGGAACCAAGTAAATAAATCCCGCTGTGTCCCTGTCTTGCTTTTATTTTTATTTACTGTTCCGTTGCACTAACGCTCTGAGTAGTTCGAAAGATTAATGAAGTTTTCGAAAGATTTTCACGATCGATATTCACCCCCCCCCTCTATCGACGGCACCGGTCCTACAGATAGCTCTCTCGACCACCCAAACCACCCCACTACCGAGATCGATGCTACTCCTTAATCGAATCCAATCGCCAACATAAAGGGGAGTTTGATTTTTCTTACACTCTTATTTCATTGTATATACCATTTTTATATTTTCTAGTAGTAAATTTTTCTTTTATAGTGAGTTCTTGCTAATAAATGTTTAGGTAGTGTAGAATGAATAAAGATTCATTGTAGATACCATTTTATCCTTTTTGGCATCTTATTTCATGCATGATTTGGAATAAATGTATCTCTCTAGATTTTCTTTATGTCATTTCAGAATCCTTTAAAAGTGAATTAAATTTGGTTGTTAAAACTTAGGATTTGAGCCAATGGATGAAAATTCTTGGATACTTGAGTACTACTTAGTTATGGACTCTAGATTGATGATTTGAGATGAATTCTTTTTACCTAGCGAGGATTTAGCCTTATTTTGAGATACACACATGTGATTGTACTCTAGAACTTGCTTAGGTTCTTTCAAAACTATATTTCTATGATTGGACCACATTTATAGAGGTGAATCACTTTGTTTCCTTTTACATATCAATTTTTGCAACATTCCTTGTTGATACACTCTTTATTCTTTTTCCTTTCCCTATTTTTCTGTTCGTAACCATATTTTTCATGGACTTGGGTGCTTGGATTGTTTCTTGATGTTACTTTACCCGAGACGGACAAAAACTTAAGTGTGGGGGAGGATCAAGCATTGAATCAAATATTGAGGATAATGGAAGCATTTGGAAACCAATAAGCAAAAGTGTGCCAAATTGAAGGAGTTGTGTATCAAGAGTGAGTTGCAAGAGTTGGGTAGTGAAGGTCACATTTGAAGCATCTAAATTCTTAATTGTTATTTGATGTTTCAAGTCCTATGAAAAAAATTCCGAAGGGAAGTGAAGGCTTATTCTCACTGCCATAGAAGAAAAGAAAAAGAAGAAAAATCTATGCTCAAGATGAAGTATTAAGTGAAAAAGAAATTAGAATAGAGATCAACTGATGAAATGGGAGTTGACAAGAAGGAAATCAGCATATCTATTGGCATTTAATCAGAAGTGAAGGAAGAAGTGCACTGTAAATGTGTGCCAAAGAGTTGATGCTTTATTCAGCTGAAGATTAGTCCCTTCAGCCAACTCCTTTAACAGCTCTGTCTTGATAATGCAGTTAAGAGTCTTTCAGCTCAGTTGCAGGAAAAGGAACGTGAGTTGTGATCTGAAGAGCAAAGAAAATCAAATAAGTTAGAGAGTGAAAACACATCCTTAAAAGTTCAAGTTATGATGGGAGCAATCAATTGGCAGAACTTTTTCAAACTTCATTAGGTTTTGAAATTAAAGAGAGGACACTGAAACAAGTTGCTGAGTTGAAACAAGGAGCAAATTTGAGCTGCTACAAATTGCTGGAGATGGGGAAGTTCAGCTAGCACAGAAAGAAGAGAAAAAAACAAACAGAATAGCAGCTAAAAAACAGAGAGGAAAAAAAAGAGAGAAAAAAAAGCACGAAGTGTCAGGAGTTGGATTAGTTTCTGAAGTGGAAGATGTGAACAATGAGCTAGATGAATTTAAGATGTAGTTCTTGATTGAAAGAAGTGAACCCTCGGAAGACAGTTTCAGATTTTGCTCTGTTTTAGTTTATGTTCAGACTCTGATCGGTCTCCAGACCGATTAGGGAAGTGTCTGATCGGTCAAACATACCGATCAGAAGCAGTTCAGACGGATCAGAAGAGAGCCAGAACGATCAGGAAGAGCCTAATCGGTCTCTTGATCGATCAGCAGAGGTTGGCACAGAACAGTAACCCTGGCACACTAAATTCAACAATGTTGACTAATCCTTACTTACCTTGGCTCTGATCTATGCAGGATAATACAAAAAGAGAGGGGCAAAGTTCATCTAGTGACATTCTTTATTATCCAAGTCTTCCACTTTCTTTACTTTTCCATTTACTAAACTTCTATTTCATTCTTATCATGCCATATTTCCTAAACTTATTCAAATAAGCCTTTTTAGGTGTGGATCCAACTCAAGAATGATGGTGGAGAGTAGAGCATAAGCAAGCTTATGGTAGTGCAAGAACCATGATTGTGTTTGAGTGAGCTCCATTTTCATCAAAACTTAGAACTTAAGAAGAGAACCACTAAAATTTTCCATGAGAGGATTTGAGTGTTTAATTCATCTCAATTAGTCATGAAGGATGAAGTATACTTTGTTGTTGACTAAAGACAAGATTCTAGTCCATTGAGTTTAGATTTTTGAGAATTGACAACCCTAGGTAATTTCCTTTCAATTGCTTCTAACTATGATTGAGAATAATCTAGGGGTACATGATTAGTTCACTAGTTAGTTTGTGCGAGACACCCAAGAGCAAGTGTGGGGGAGTTGATAATTACCATTTTGATAATAAATTTAGGCTCTTAAAACCATGTTTTGATAATTTTTACATGTTTAATCTTGCATTTACACTAGGTTCCATGAGTTATTTCTATTTTAGCTTTTGATTGCAAATCTTGTTATATTTGAAATGCTTTGGCATTAAATTGGAATCTAATTTTGTAGGCTTTGAATGATCATGGACCTAGATCAGATTAGATCAAACTTAAGTTAGGACTTGGCTTCAATCAAGAGGATCAAGAGATGGATGAATGTGGGCCGTCCAATCAAGAAATGGGGAGATCTGAGCCATCTGTCATTTTCTGATCAATCCAAGCTCAAGGTAGAGTAAATCAAGACCATAAATCAAGATATGAAATTTTGGTCCAAATCAGAAGTCATCCAGCCGTTGGATCAAGCTCAAGGAAGGGAGATCTGAGCCATCCGTTGCAGATTTGATCGATCTGAGCTGAGGAGAAGCAGATCCTGACCATTGATGGAGATCTGGAAGGTTTGGACTAAATCCGAGGTGATCTGACCATTGGATGAAGCGTTGATGATCACAGCCATTCAAATTCAAATGGGATAATTTAAATCAGAAACTTCTCTGCCAAGCTTAGGGTCGTCGCGAGTTTTCTTCTCTGTTCATCGTTTTTCTTCAGTTTCTTCTTCGATCGCATGCGGCCACATCAGATCTAAGCCTTTGTTTCGAGTTTTCGAATCGTCGAGGTAATTTTCTTGTTAAGTTTGTTAATCAGCTTTGTCTTTGGAAGCTCAGGTGAGGGTTCGCCGGAGCTCTGTTCCTGCCAATCGAGTCTTACTTGATCATTGGTTTTCTTTGATCGGAGCTGTCGGCGCAAATTGGAGGGGTTCTTCGGAGAGTTTCTGAGGTTTTTGAGCCGAACTCGCCAGTCAGCGTATCAAGCAGGAGGAGATCATGGAGTTTCTCAGCTACTGATCGGTCTTCGTGAATGTACAGAATCGATACTAATCGGTCTCCAATCCGATCAGCAGGAGTCCTGATCGGTCCCGTGACCGATCAGGGAGACCAAATCGCATCAAGCCAACGCAAACTGATCAAGGGAGTTTATTCTCGCTGGTTTTCGAGCTAGAGGTTTTCTAGCTTGGCTATTGTGTGACGGCAAGAAGGAGATCTTGGCATGGGAGGGATCTGATGTCAAATTTCTGAGAATTTCGGTTTTGAACACTTAATTCATTAGTTGTTTCAATTTATATCAATTTACTTCTAGTCATATTTCTTTAGTATCTTTTGTTTCAGTTTTCTCAATTCCACAGTTTAGCTACAGATCCTATGTTTTCTTGCCTTTGATATTAGTTCTTGAATTTCAATTCCATAGTTTTGAATTTAACTGCTCAGTTGTCAATAGGTTAAGCGTAGTTTCAACAATTTCCTACTTCGTTTCTGCTTTAGCTGAGTTTATTCTGTTTTATACTGTTATTTCATTCATATTCGCAAAACCCCCATCTTATTTGAAAACCCAAACATAAAACAACGAATTCAAGCTTGAGTTTAGCAATCTTAACTAGTCCTTCGAAAAATACGACTTGAGACCCCTATACTACACTTAGATTTGTGAGCTAAGGGTTTTCAATTTATAAATTCAAATTTGAGGCTCATCGTGACACTCGATTGTGGGCATCCTTCAAATTTTTGGACCCTATTTTGGATATAGCAAGTCGTACTTATTGCTTCTGCCCAAAATTGGTTAGCTAGGTTAAATTCATTGAGCATGGTTCTAGCGGTTTCCTGAAGGGTTCTATTTTTTCTTTCTACTATCCCATTTTATTGGGGGGTTCTAGGACAGGAGAATTCATGAATATATCCATTTATTTTGCATAATTCCTCAAACCTTTGATTCTCAAACTCTCCCCCGTGATCACTCCTAAGTCTTTTAATTTTGGTATCATTTTGATTTTTGATTATTTTACATAAGTCAATAAATAGGTTTAGGGTTTCATCTTTAGTTTTTAGGAACCTAACCCAGGTAAACCTAGAGTAATCATCAATAATAACTATGCAGTACCGGTTCCCGCTTAGTGACTTGGCTCCATGTGAATCAAATAGGTCAAGGTGAAGGAGCTCAAGTGTGGTTTGGGTTACGTCTGATTGAATTGGCTTGTGATTAGACTTGGTTTGTTTGCCTTGGTTACATGAGTTACAGATTATGTTTTCAAAGTTTTTAATTTTTGGTACCCCTTTAATTAGACCAAGTTGGGTAATTTTAGAAATTAGTCTAACATTAGTGTGACCTAATCTCCTATGCCAGAGGTTGGATTCTTCTAATTGAGTCAAGAGGCATTTTGGTACTAAAGGTAGATTGATAGTATAAACATTGTTTTTCCTAGTGCCCTTAAGCATGACTTCTGAGTCTTGATGGTTTCTAATCAGGCAGTCAGAGTTGGTAAATGTAACTACATAGTCAGTATCACATAGTTGACTTATACTAAGCAAATTGAACTTGAAATTTTCAACCAAGAGTACCTTTTTAATCACAAAATCAGATTTGAGTTCAATGTTACCTGACCCAATGACTTTGAGTGTAGCATTGTTGCCAAATGCAACTGAGCCTAGGTTCTTGAACTTGATTTTGATGAATTTCAATTTGTCTCCAGTCATCTGTCTGGAGCATCCACTATCCAACATCCATTGGTCCAAATAATTATGTTCCTAGACATATTTATTGATTTGGATCCAATTAGAGTCAAGGATAGCTTTAAAATTGATTTTCACAGCCTAGTCTGTCTCACCCAGTCTAGTGTTATCAATCACGTTAACCTTATGAGTTTTGTGAGACAGGTTTTAACAAAAATAAAGATTTTAATTTGAAAAGCATGGTTTTAAAAAAAATTAATTAATTTTGAAAAAAAAAATTATAAAGTTTAAGTTTATTTTGACAAATTGTGTTGAATCTAAGATTAATTGAAATTTATGTTAGATTCAAATTTAACAAGTAGTAAAGTGAATTTGATTTTCAATAATTGGCTTCCAGGTCTTGGCGAGGCACCAGGCCTTCTTTGGCGTAGCCTTATTGGATCATCAACCCTTTCCTTGACAAAGCCTTTTATTGAAAATTCTTCTTCAAGTTACTTCTTGAAAGATTTTGGTCTAACTAGTTTGGGTCTTGGATCGGTAGCTTCGGCTAGTTCTACCAGAATGACTTCCCTAACATACTATCATCTCACCTCCACCCAATACTAGGTTTTCAAATTTCAAATAAATCATTTTGTCCTTAGTCTAACCAATCCTAAGTCTAAGCATGATGATTTGCAGAAGGAAATAAACAGGTAAGCATGCAATGAAGAAAAATTGCAAAAAAAATTATCTAATTATGAATATGGTTTTTATATTGGCTCCCCCTGGACTATAGCCTTGATAATGGTTAGGTAAGATGTGAATCTTGTCCTTGGGGATCCAATACTGGTTTGGTCCAGCTTGTTTATTCAAACAGAGCTTGGGGCCCATGCTTGGACTTGGGTTCTAGGTTGGTTCAATACATCATAATAAGAGTGTTGCCTAGACTTAGTTCGATACCCTAATCCAGATCGGTTAAGAACAAACTTCTGCTTTCCAAGGATCAAGTCAAGACCTTTGGAACCCGAAGGGAATCATTCTAAGGCCACTCTGAGCTCCTTGACTTGAGTTTTCAAGGAGGAATTTGTTGGATCGAGAGAACCTATAGAGGGGGGTGAATATCGGAAAACGTTCGGATTTGAAGAGAGAATGTGTAGCGGAAGATTAAAAAGAAAAACACACAAACACCAAGGTTTTTACTTGGTTCGGAGCCTAGGTCGACTCCTACTCCAAGGCCCACGGTCGTTGACCGTTTTATGCGGGCAATTCTATAAGTTCGCAAATCAGTTTACAGTATTGAATTACAAATATAGCACAGTAAACTTTTAAAACGAAAACTCTTCTTTTACCAACGTCCGATGTAGGTTGTCCTTTTTAGAGCAGCGGGACGTCGTCGGCGCTTGAGTCTCGAGTCGGGAGGTTTCCGGAGTAGAGCGCGAGAGCAGAAGAGCGTAGAAGCGTTGAATGAAGTGTTGTTCAGAGCCTTGGGGTCGAGGGCCCTTTATATAGCCCTGGGGGCGCCTGGATCGTCGGGGGCACCCCCCCCCCACGTGTCGGCCGATCCTCCTTTCCCTCGGTCAACTTCTGATCCCTTCAAATTCGGGATCATATCTTGACCGGGGCGCCCGGGACGCTGGGGGCGCCCGGGTTGACCGGGTCAAGTCTTATCCCTTTGGCTTGGCTGGCTTCTCTTCGCATGCTTGCATTTGGGGGCGCCCAGGAGCAGCGGGGGCGCCCGGGACAGTAGCTGTAGAAGCAATTCTTTAGGTTTTGTATTTTGTGTTCACCTTGGGGGCGCCCGGGACACTCCGGGCGCCCTGGTCAGCTGTTGCCTCATTCCTTTGAGGCTCTCTGAGCTGCAGACACTCGTTCCTTCAGTCCTGCATCCAGGGTTAGTCCAAAACACCATAAAATAATAAAATATTAGTTTATACAGCCTTAGCTGTCTTGGTTCTGACTTTGGGTCTCCAAAATGGAACCCTAGGTCGAACCGACGCCTACTGTTCCCTCGACGAGGAACGCGTCCTCACCTACTCCTCTCGGGAGAATGTACCTGATGCCAACCGCTCCTCTGGTTGGACTTTTGCCTGGCGGTCCTTTGCCAGGTCTTGGATACCGAGCTGTCCTTCGCCCGGTGCCTAGCATTCCTTCGCTAGGGTTTCAGTCCCAAGCTGTCCTTCGCCTGGCGCCTAGCAGTCCTTCGCTAGGGCTTTTTACCTTGGCATTCCTTCGCCAGTGCCTAGAAGTCCTTCGCTAGGGCTTTGTATCCTAGCATTCCTTCGCCAGGTGCCTAGCAGTCCTTTGCTAGGGCTTTGTATCCTGGCATTCCTTCGCCAGGTGCCTAGCAGCCCTTCGCTAGGTCTTTGTATCCTGGCATTCCTTCGCCAGGTGCCTAGCAGTCCTTCGCTAGGGCTTTGTATCCTGGCATTCCTTCGCCAGGTGCGTAGCAGCCCTTCGCTAGGACTTTGCCTGCACACGTGAGTAACATCGTTAAATCACAAATAGACTTTAACTTTGAATCCTTTGTCAATATCAAAACAAGGTTCGGTATGGTGCTTCCTGCACCAACAATCTCCCCCTTTTTGATTTATGGCAACACAATTCAAAGTTAAGTAAAAACATATAACAGTTAATAACAGAAGATAAAAATACAATGAAGTATGAACGGAGTCTGAACAGAATAAATTTAAAAAATTCTTTATTTCTCATACTCCTCCTAAAACCCTGAATTCTTATGTTAAAACACTTAACTTTGACCTTTCCTCCCCCTTTGACATATATCAAAAACAAAACATGGGTGAATAGGGTAAAATTTTTAGAAGTTTTGCAAACCTAAATTTTGTTAAAAAAACTTTTACTTACAAGGCTTTGCAAAAAAAATTTTACTTAGGCAAAATTTTGAAGGCAAATTTCCCAAAAAAAATTTGTTTACCAAAAATTTTTGCACACTTAGAAATATTTGTTTGGAAACACTTTGTGCATTTTGGAAAACAAGATCTGGACAAGTTTTTTTTTCACCAAAAATCTTTACATAGAAATATTTGCCAAAATTTTTAACCAGATTTTGCTCAACCAAATTTTGTTTACTAAGAAGAATTTTACTTAGGAAAAAAACATGAACTTAAAAACAATTTTGAAACACTTAGAAATGCTTAGAAATTTTTGAAAGCAATTTGTTTTTCCTTATGTTTTAGATCATTTCTAAGTTAAGAGCAACTTGAAGTTTTCAATTAAGTTTCTTTGAAAAGGAAAAAAGTTTAAGGAAGAATTTAATTTCTACTCTCCCCCTTAGCCATATATCAATAAAGAATTCTTGAAAAATATATTTTGAAAAACATTTAAAATTTGTGTATCAGAGCTCATGAGTTTTGAAAACATAAAAATACTTAGTATAATTCTTGAAAGCATATTAAAAAGCTTAAATTTCCAGATTAAATCCATTTTGAAGAGTATTATGCAGTTAAAAAAAATATTTTGTATTTGTAAGAAAGTGTTTAAAAAAAATTTCCTTAAAAAATTTAGAAAAGATTTTTCAAGTACTTTTGAGATAAAGTATGATTTGAAACACATAAGTACTTTTAGAAAAGTATTAGACTTTGAAAGATATGAGTATTTTTGAAAAGTATTAGACTTTGAAAAGTATAAGTAATTTTATGAAAAATAATTTTTGAAAAGTATTAGACTTTGAAAATATAATATTTTACTTGACTAGGTTTCTTTTCCAATCTGACACAATCCTAGGAAACCTTGTTAACTACAAGGACATTTCCCTAAGTGTCCTAGAAATTCTCCAACTCAAGTAAATTCTATTTCCAAAAGAATTTTGATAAAAAATGATAGTACTTTGAAAGTATATGCTAGTACATTTTGAAACATGTATGACCTTTTGAAGACACAATATTTTGCTTGACTTGATTTATTTTCCAGTCTGACACAATCCTAGGAAACCTTGTTGACTACAAGGACATTTTCCTAAGTGTCCTGGAAAATTTTCAACCCAAGTAAATATAAAAAGTAACTTCATAAGCCACAAGATTTTTGAAAAAAAATAAAATAATAGTATTTTAAAAGAAAAATTATTTAAGTTTTCAAAAGGATTTTAAACTTGCAGTGCATGAAAACACATAATTTTGAAAATGTTCAATAATTCTTTTAATTTGATCTCCCCCTAAACTTGACCCAGTCCTAGGAAGCTTGTTGACTACAAGCGATCTTCCTCTGAGTTTTAGGATTTGATTTAAATTATAAGAATTATCTAATAACTTCAAAACAAATAATTACCAACAAAAATATTTCAAAAATTCTTCTTTTGACTCAAACTCCCCCTAAATTTGACACATCCTAGGAGTCCTTGTAGATCATGAAGTGGACCTTCCTCTGTGTCTTTAGGGTTTATTAAAATCAAAAGAATAATTTTGAATAACCTTCTGAGTATGATAATTTTCAAGGAGACACATTTTTGAAAACATAACTTGAAATGATAACACAGTTTTCGAAAACTATTTTGAAATGATGATAATTTTTCAAATAGATAATAGAATACGAAGGTTTTTGAATCAATTTTTGAAAACCTTATCGAGATGATAATAAGATTTAGAGCATAGGGTTTTTTTTAAAAAAATTTAAATTTTTCGAAAAGTATTGAAAGAAACTCCCCCTGTATCCGACACAGTCTGACTTTTATCTAAGTTGCTTAAGGGGTTCAGTGTTGAGTAGGTTTGACTATGTTGACTAGGGTTGACTATTTTGACTCAGTTAAACAACCCCCTAGATTATATTTAAAATGAGTCTATCGAGATATTTCACATGAAATTTCATATTAAAAAAAAACGTTAGAATTGAAAGAGTAGGGTACCATAAACTGAATTAATTTGAAAAATAGAGATAATTTTGAATAACTTTTGAAAATATTTTTTTTATTTAAAAGGATAGTGAATTATGTTTTTAGGTCCTAGATGTCTCACCCAGTTCTACGTGGTCAAGCATGTTAACCTTATGGGTTGTGTGAGACAAATATTTTAATTTTGAAAATAAATGATTGACAATTATTAAATTGAATTTTGAGAATAATTAATTAAGTTGAATTTGAGAATAATTAATTGAATTATTTTGAATTTTATTAAATTGATTTAATTAAGATTTAATTGAATTTAATTGATTTAATTAAGATTTAATTGAATTTAATTGATTTAATTGAATTTAATTGATTTAATTAAGATTTAATTGATTTAGTTGGTTGGGTTGGACTCAACTTTTAGGTCCTAAGCATCTCACCCATTTCTAAGTGACAAAACAGGATATCCTTAACTGTTTTGTGAGATGCATTAAGTTTATCTTTTGATGTTAACACTATGATTTAATTGAAGCTTGTGTTAGATTCGAGTTTAACAAATAATAATTTAAAAGTGAGTTTCGATAATTGGCTTCCAGGTCTTAGCGAGGCATAGAGGCCTTCTTTGGTCGTAGCCTTATTGGATCAACAACCCTTTCCTAGACAAAGCCTTTTAAAGAAAGATCATTTTCAAATCATTGTTTGAGACACTCTGGTCTAACTAGCTTAGGATTCGGAGAGGTAGCTTCGGCTAGTTCCACCGGACTAAAAAGACCAAATAAGGTACTCCTTACCCTACTTGATTCCTTAGTCAGGCTTCCCTAATGTACTATCATCAAACCTTGTCCTAATACTAGGTTGTTCAAGTTTTAATTAATCAGGTTAGTCCTTAAACTAACCAATCCTAATTTTAAGCAAAAAAAATAAAAATAAAATAGCAAACAACACACAATTAAAGCAAACAAAAAAAATGATCTAAGTTACATCATAATCGAAATAATACTCAGGTTTTTTAAAATCAAGAAGGTTGGGAATTAAATTTTCTGACATATTAACCTTAACTATTTTGTATGAATTAATTACGTTCTTTGAGGTAAATATTAGATTTTCAAATATCGTAAATTTACCTTTTGATTCCCGATTGGGAATCTCCCCCTTGATACCTGCCGTCTTTAGCATCTTGTAGTGGTCGCGAGTCATCTGGACCAGCTTCCGATCATCCCCTTCTTTGTCGTCAAATTTTGAGTTTGAGTTGGACTCAGGTATTGGTTGATGCCTCTTTTGCAATTCTCTTGGAGTTTTTCCTGCAATAAAAACTATACCTTCCTCGACCATTACAATATCAGCTTGATTATTTAATCTCAATTCAGAAAACGATTCAAAATTAATTACGGATTTTGTCTCAGAAAACTCGTCGTTTGACTCTGGTTTGATTTCGACGTCGGGTGTCGAGTCTGTCTCAGCTACTTGTTCTTGAGCTTCTAAGATCTCAACATCGGAGCTCTCTTCGTGTAGATTGATTAGTTTTTCCCACATCTCCTTGGCACAGTTGAAGGATCCGACCCGCTTCAGTTCTTCTTTGGTCAGGCCGCATTGTAAATTGTTGTTGGCCTGGCATCAGTCTCGATCTTCCTCAGAGTTGGTTCGTTCAATTTGTCCCAGGCGATCGATGATCCATCTTCTGTGGGGAGGGAGAACCCTGTTTGAATGATCATCCATATGTCCATATGGGCCTTCAGATGGAATTCCATTAGACTTCTCCAGGAATTGAAGTTCTCGCCGGAGAATAGCGGTGGACGGGCACTGTTCCATTCTTGGTTGGCCATTTAGTTTAACCTCGTACAGAAAAGAAGTAACAAAAATATACCAAGACTTGGTCTTGGATTAGTAGTGCGGGAGAAGGGAAAAAATAGCTCAAAATAAATGTTGCACGAATTTCAAGGCAGAATAATAATAAAATAATAAAAACAATTTTTGACAAATTTTTGAAAATATTAATTTTATCAATTCTGATTAATGATGAAAAATTAAAAATTTAATGTTAAAAAAAATTTGCTCGAATTAAGGTAGCACGAATTTCGAGAAAAATATTAAAATAATAATAAAAAAAGTTTATGACAAATTTTCAAAAATTGTTCGTTTTATCAATTTTGACTTATAGTAAAAAAATGAGAATTCAAAATTGATTAAAGCGAGACTGACCAAGTGGTGTTGATTAAAAAAGAAAAGAAATAAAATGAAAAAATTTCGTAAATCCGAAAAACTCCCAAATTGGTGGTTGCACCAAATTTGAGCTTCCCCGCTCTGATACCACTTGTTGGATTGAGAGAACCGATAGAGGGGGGTGAATATCGGAAAACGTTCGGATTTGAAGAGAGAATGCGTAGCGGAAGATTAAAAACAAAAACACACAAACACCAAGGTTTTTACTTGGTTCGGAGCCTAGGTCGACTCCTACTCCAAGGCCCACGGTTGTTGACCGTTTTCTGCGGGCAATTCTATAAGTTCGCAAATCAGTTTACAGTATTGAATTACAAATATAGCACAGTAAACTTTTAAAATGAAAACTCTTCTTTTACCGACATCCGATGTAGGTTGTCTTTTTCGGAGCAGCGGGACGTCGTCGGCGCTTGAGTCTCGAGTCAGGAGGTTTCCGGAGCAGAGCGCGAGAGCAGAAGAGCGTAGAAGCGTTGAATGAAGTGTTGTTCTGAGCCTTGGGGTCGAGGGCCCTTTATATAGCCCTGGGGGCGCCCGGATTGTCGGGGGCGCCCCCCACGTGTCGGCCGATCCTCCTTTCCCTCGGTCAACTTCTGATCCCTTCAAATTCGGGATCATATCTTGACCGGGGCACCCGGGTTGACCGAGTTAAGTCTTATCCCTTTGGCTTGGCTGGCTTCTCTTCGCAGGCTTGCATTTGGGGGCGCCCGGGAGCAGCGGGGGCGCTCGGGAGCACGGGGGCGCCCGGGACAGTAGTTGCAGAAGCAATTCTTTGGGTTTTGTATTTTGTGTTCACCTTGGGAGCGCCCGGGACACTCCGGGCGCCCTGGTCTGCTGTTGCCTCATTCCTTTGAGGCTCTCTGAGCTGCAGACACTCGTTCCTTCGGTCATGCATCTAGGGTTAGTCCAAAACACCATAAAACAATAAAATATTAGTTTATACAGCCTTAGCTGTCTTGGTTCTGACTTTGGGTCTCCAAAATGGAACCCTAGGTCGAACCGACGCCTACTGTTCCCTCGACGAGGAACGCGTCCTCACCTACTCCTCTCGGGAGAATGTACCTGATGCCAACCGCTCCTCTGGTTGGACTTTTGCCTGGCGGTCCTTTGCCAGGTCTTGGATACCGAGCTGTCCTTCGCCCGGTGCCTAGCATTCCTTCGCTAGGGTTTCAGTCCCAAGCTGTCCTTCGCCTGGCGCCTAGCAGTCCTTCGCTAGGGCTTTTTACCTTGGCATTCCTTCGCCAGTGCCTAGCAGTCCTTCGCTACGGCTTTGTATCCTGGCATTCCTTCGCCAGGTGCCTAGCAGTCCTTTGCTAGGGCTTTGTATCCTGGCATTCCTTCGCCAGGTGCCTAGCAGCCCTTCTCTAGGTCTTTGTATCCTGGCATTCCTTCGCCAGGTGCCTAGCAGTCCTTCGCTAGGGCTTTGTATCCTGGCATTCCTTCACCAGGTGCCTAGCAGCCCTTCGCTAGGACTTTGCCTGCACACTTGAGTAACATCGTTAAATCACAAATAGACTTTAACTTTGAATCCTTTGCCAATATCAAAACAAGGTTCGATATGGTGCTTCCTGCACCAACAGAATTCTCTTCCTCAAGCTTTTAAACTTGAGTGGAGTTTCCTTCTTGAATTTTCGTGGTCAAGGACCTCGAGTTGGCTTCCACTTTCAGGCATTTTACTTCCTGTTGGAGGGACTCAACCCGGATTTTAGATTTTGCTAAGTTGCGAGACAAGTAAGAGATTAATTTAGATAGTTCATATTCAGAATAACCTCTTACCGTGATTTGCCCGTTCTCCGAGATTGTGAGCCTTCCATCGTCTGGTTCCGATTCCAATCCAGTGTCGACGTCTTCTGAAGCGGTTAGAGTGAGAAGATTCACATGAGGGACTTCTTCTTCGGAGGAGGAGGAGGATTCATCCCAAGTGGCTTGGAGAGCCTTCTTTCTCTTCGCGCCTTCTTTGTTTCCTTCAGATTGGGGCACTCTGACTTGTAGTGTCCCTTTTTATTGCACTCGTAGTAGTCCCGAGCTAGCCGAACCAACTTGGGTCGATCCCCTTCATCCCAAGTGGCTTGCTTTCTTCTTGTTTGTTTGGTGCTTTAGCTCCTTGTAGTAGTCCCGAGCTAGCCGAACCAACTTGGGTCGATCCCCTTCACTATCGTCTGAATCTGAGTCTGAGTCAAACTCGGGTGCTGGTAGAGGCTTCTTCTTGGGGGCTTTTCCTTGAGGTTTTCCTGCAATGAAAGCAATACTCTTCTCGACCAAAGTGGCGTTAGTCTGTTCATGCAGTTCTAATTCAGAGAAAAGTTCATCTAATTTAATTTTAGAAAGATCCCTAGACACCTTGTATGCATCTACCATGGATGCCCACAGTGTGTTCCTTGGGAACGCGTTTAGTGTATACCTGATTAGGCCACGGTTCTCGACCTTGTGACCTATCGTATGCAACCCATTCATCAGCTCCTGGATTCTGGAGTGGAGATGTGCTGCTGATTCTCCTTCGTTCATCTTGATCGTGTAGAGTCTGTTCAGCAACAGATCTCTTTTGCTGATCCTGGTGTGGGAAGTGCCTTCGTGCAGCTCAATCAGCTTGTTCCAAAGCTCATTAGCGTTGTTGAAGGGTCCCACCCGGTTCAGCTCCTCCTTGGTCAAACCGCATTGCAAAGTCTAGGTTGCCTTTGCATCAGCCTCGATCTTCTTCTTCAGCGAGGCATCCCATTCTGTATAATCATGTGCCACTCCTTCTGTGTTCTTGAGAATTTCCAGGCTAGATTGGATGATTATCCACATGTCCACCTGAGCTTTCAGGTGGACTTCCATCCTGCTTTCGAGTAGGAGAAATCTTCTCCACTGAAAAGAGGAGGTCTGGCAGTGTTGAATCCCTCTTGCATGGCCATTTGAATTTTAACTATAAAATTAAAAACAAAAACTTGTTCCAAGACTGAGTCTTGGATTAGTAGTGCGGAAGAAATTAAGAGTAACGAAAAAGATCGAGTGGTGTTGCACCAACCTTGATTAATGAGAAAGATTTAAAAAAATTAAAAAATTTCATAAATCCGAAAATAACTTTCAAACTGGTGGTTTAACCAAGTTTGAGCCACCCGCTCTGATACCACTTGTTGGATCGGAGAAAATCGATAGAGGGGGGGTGAATATCGATCTTGAAATTTTTCGAAAAAGTAGAGCGATTATGCAGCGGAAAACAAGAAAACAATCGCTAACGCAAGTTATTTTTTACTTGGTTCGGAGTCACAGTCGGCTCTTACTCCAAGGCCCACGGTCCTTGACCGTTTACGTTGGGCAATTCTATATTCGGAAAAATCTTTTACAACTTCGAGTACAAATATAGAATTGAAATTGAAAGTACAACACTTTTCGTAAATTAAATGTTACCGACGCCCGAGGTGGATGATGTTTCGAAGCAGCGGGTCGTCGGCGGCGCTGGAATCGCGAAGTTGGAGCTTGTCGGAGCGTAGCGCTTGAACGAAAGTGTTTGGAGCGATGTGAGCAAGAATGTCTGAAGCCTTGGGGGTGAACCCCTATTTATAGCAGCCATAGGGGTGCCTGTATTGATGGGGGCGCCTGACACGTGGCCTCTCCTGCGCGAACTCCAATCTGCAGGCTCGGTCAGTGCTTATCCCCTTCATTGAGGCGCCTGGGCTGATGGGGGTGCCTGTGTTAAAACAGGTGATAGGCTCAAAATAGGTGTCACGAATGAGCCTCAAATTTAGATATTTATAAACTGAAAACCCTTGGCTAACAAGATTAAATGTAGTAGAGGGGCCTCAGGTCGTATTTTTCCAAGGACTAGTTGAATGAATGTTTAACTCAAGCTTGAAGGTTATTTATCGTTTGATGTTTTGGGTTTTCTAGATAAAATGAGGATTTTTGGCAATAAGGAATGAAATAGCAACTCGGAATGAAATAGACTTAACTAAGCAGTAATGACTTAAGAAGTTGAAGAAACTGAACTTAACCTAGTTAACAACTAAGCACTTAAATTCAAACTATGGAAGTGAATGGAAGACTTAAGAGCTAAACTTAAATGCAGGGAATTAACTACAGAAAACTAATTACAGGGAATTAATTGCAAGACAAAGGAAATTAGAACAAAACATTCTTAAGAACTTGAATTGGAGTATAGTTGAGAACAAACTAAACAACTTGAAGACATAAATGCTTGGAACCAAAATATTATCCTAATTAAACATCAAATCAGTTTATCGACAAGACTTCCCTTTGCCGTCACACAAAAGATGAACTATGAACCCCCTAGCTCAAAAACCAATGAAGGATCTATCTCCCGGATCAAGTTGCAATGGATTGGTGCATTTGGATCTTCCTGATCGGTCGCTGGACCAAGCTGGACTTCCTCTGATCAGATTGGGGACCGATCAGAGGCGTATCTGTCCGATCACAGTGAACATTCAGGAACTGGATTCACTCCGCGATTTCCTCCTTCTCGATTGACTGGATGACGATCGCCCTCAGAAACTATCAGAACAGCTTCGAGAACCCCTCTACGTTGCTTCGACAGCTCCGGATGACGGAAATCCAGCGATCGACAATGGATCGATCAGTGAAAACAAGCTCCGGTGAAACCCTCTCCGGAACTTCCTATAACACAATCGATTAGCAAATTTAATCGGAAAATATACCTGGATGATCTGAAATCTTGCAGACAATGAATCTGATGCGGTCGCAAGCGATCTAAGAAGAAAATGATGAAAAAACAATGAAGAACACGGAAGAAGAGCGGCTGTTGCGACCTGGTGACGACGACCTCAGATCTGGGGAATTAATTGCCTTTATAGTTTGAAACGAACGGCTGAGATCCTCTTCGTGTCATCCAATGGTCAGATCAAGTCAGATCGAGCCCAAACTCTCCAGATCTTGATCAAGGGTCAGGATCTACTCCTCAGTAGTTTGGATCTTCCAGATTTGCAACGGATGGCTCAGATTGCCCTGATCTTCGAATGGACGGCCTAGACCCTCTCGAGCTTGATCCAACGGTTGAATTAACTCTGATTTGGCCCAAACTTTCATATCTTAATCCATGGACTTGATTAACCCTATCTTAATCTTAGATTGATTAGAAGTTGATGGATGGCTCAGATCTAGCCGTTCTCTTGAATGGACGGCTCATATTAATCCGATGTTTGATCACCTTGATCCGGATCCAATTTTGACTCAAGTTTGATCCAATCCGATCTATGTCCATGATCATTGGAAGCCTACAAAATTAGATTCACATTTTAGTGCCAAAATATCTCAAATATACAAAGATTTGAATCAAAAGCCAAAATCTAAAGAATTCATGAAACCTAATGTAAATGCAAACTTAAGCATATAAAAGTGGATCAAAACATGGATTTGAGAGCCTAAATTTATCAACAAAATGGTAATTATCAACAGGCACCTGAGCTGACTTGGTCCAGAGGCTTCGTGGCAGTTTGCTTCGATGGTTCTGTTTTTGCCTTGACCTGGGGCGCCCGTATCCATCCGAGCGCCTAGCCCAGTGAGGCGCCTCACTCCATTGAGGCGCCTAAGCTGCAGAAACATTGTTCCTTCGTTCCCTGCAACCAAGGTTAGTTCCAAAACACAAGAAGCAAGTATGTTAGCATTATTTACAGTCTAAACTGTCTTGGTTCTGACTTTGAGTTTCCCAAATGGAACCCTAGGTCAAACCGACACCTACTATTCCCTCGCATGGGGAACGTGTCCTCACCTACTCCTCTCAAGAGAGTTTACCTTTTGCCAACCGGCTCCTCCGATTAGACTTTCACCCAATCCTCCTGATCAGGTCTTCGTGCCCAGTCCGCGACCAGGACTTCTTGCCCAACTTCCGGTCAAGTCTTCGGAGCCTAGCCCTTTTCCAGGACTTCTTGCCCAGTCCTCGACCAGGACTTCTTGCCCAGTCTTCGACCAGGACTTCTTACCCAGTCTTCGACCAGGACTTCTTGCCCAGCCCTTTGCCAGGACTTCTTGCCTAGTGTACTTAGGGATTTCCTGCACACTTAGTAAGCTTGTTACATCACAATAACACCTTAACTTCTGAACCCTTTGCCATTATCAAAACACAGGTTTGACTTTGGTGCTTCCAGCACCAACACCATTTATAGTAGTCAGTGGGGCGCCTGTGTTGAAGGGGGCGCCTGACACATGGCCTATCCTGCGTGAACTCCAATCCGCAGACTTGGCCAGCGCATATCCCTTCAACTGGGGTGCCTGTGTTAACACAGGCGCCTAGCTTGACTTGGTCCAGAGGCTTGCGTGGTAGTTTGCTTCGAAAGCTTGGTTTAACCCTTCACTAGGGCGCCTGTCTCAATACAGGCGCCTAACCCAGCTAGGGCGCCTCACTCTATTGAGGCGCCTGAGTGCAGAAAACCCCTTCCATTCGTTCCTGCAACCAGGGTTAGTTCCAAAGACATACAAACCATACTATAGATAATATTAGAACATTATTTATAGCCTGAGCTGTCTTAGTTTTGACTTTGGGTCTCCCAAATGGAACCCTAAGTCGAATCGACGCCTAATGTTCCCTCCTACGGGGAACGCGTCCTCACCTACTCCTCTCGGGAGAATTTACCTTTTTGCCAATTGGCTCCTCCAGTTGGACTTTTGCCCAGCTTCACTCACCAGTTCTTCGTGCCCAATCCGCGATCAGGTCTTTGTGCCCAACGTCACTCACCAGGTCTTCGGTGCCCAGTCCTCGACTAGGTCTTCGTGCTCAACTTCACTCACCAGGTCTTCGGTGCCCAGTCCTTGACCAGGTCTTCGTGCCCAATCCGCGATCAGGTCTTCGTGCCCAGCATCACTCACCAGGTCTTCGTGCTCAACCTTACGTCAGGACTTAGTTGCCCAGCATGCAACCAGGACTTAGTGCCCAATTCATAGAACCAGGACTTAGTGCCTAGTGTACCTAGGACTTTCCTGCACACTTAATAAGCTTGTTAGATCACAACCAAATCTTAACTTCTGAACCATTTGCCATTATCAAAACATAGGTTCAATTTTGGTGCTTCCGGCACCAACAATCTCCCCCTTTTTGATTTATGGCAGCACGGTTCAAAAAGTTAAGTTAAAAAAAATATAGCATTTGTAACAAAACAAACAAAATTCCAGTTTTCTCCCCCTAAAATGAATATTCTCCCCCTGAATTTTTCAATGATATGTGGGTTTTTGTAAACCTTCTAAGTGCTTTAGATTTTGACTAAGTGCAGAAGTATTTGTATTTTAGATGAAAACTTTTGCAACCTTAGATAACAAATTTTGCAAGCTTTCTATACTTCAAAAAGTTTTGCAAGCTTTTTACACTTAGAAAAAAAATTTGAAAAAGTTTTTACACATTTTTCACACTTAGAAAATTTTCCAAAAATGTTTTTGTAAGTTTTTCACACATAGAAAATTTTTCCAAAAAAAGTTTTTGCATTTTTTCACACTTAGAAAATTTTTCCAAAAAAGTTTTTGCAATTTTTTCACACTTAGAAAATTTTTCTAAAAAGGTTTTTGCAATTTTTTCACACTTAGAAAATAAATTTACTTGAAAATATTTTGTGCAAAAAAAAAAAAGATTTCACTTGGAACCATTTGCCAAAAAAATTCAGAAGAGCTTCAACAAATTTTGTTTACTAAGAAGAATTTTCAAAAGCAAATACACATAGAAAATTTTGAAGTGCTTTAGAAAATTTTGAAAGTACTTGAAAATTTTAAAATACTTAGATTTGAAATACTTAGAAACATTTTTAAGCACTTAGACCTACTTAGAAAAATTTTAAGCACTTAGACATACTTAGAAAAATTTTAAGCACTTAGACTTACTTAGAAAAAATTTAAGCACTTAGACATACTTTACTTTTTGCAAAAGAGGAAATTTAAAAAAAAATATTTAAAAAAATTTCTCCTTTCCTTTCTTTCCTTTGTCTCCCCCTTTGCCATATATAAAAAAAATGATAAGCAAGAAAAATTGACTATTGTAATTCAATTTTGAATTTGAGCTAGTTTGACAAATTAAAAATCTGTATCAAACCAACTCTAGTACTTTCAAGCAAGAAAAAAGGACCAAACCAAATTGAACCATTCTTGTTCGGGTCCTGTCTAACCAAGTTAGCTACTTACTAACTGTTATAAAATAGTAGCTTTTGCTAGGGTTAGTCAAGTTAAGTGTTCTGATCAAGTTAGATTTTCTAAGCTTGACACTTAACCTGATTGTTGTTCAAGTTGTATTTATTGCCCCAATTACTGCAGATGGACTAACTTAAAACATCTTGAATCAAGGCATAGACCTAAGCATCTCAACCCAGTCTAGGTTATCAATCAATGTACCCTAAGGTGCTTGTGAGATGCTGCCTTCTAGATCTATAGGTGCATACAGTTCTAGGGTTAGGGCCTAAGCTAAGTCCATTTGTGCAAAAATCCTAGTTTTAAAGGGTGTAGTTTTTGTTAAAAAACTAAGTCAGAAAATCATTTTAAATTTCAAAAACATGATAAAAGAAATGATTTTTCAAATTTCTAATTTTCTAAAAAGATAGGAAAATTTTTAAGAAAATAATATAGAACAGTCATATTCTACTAAGCACAACCCTAACATCAAAAATATGAAGTTAATGACTTAGCAGAAAAATGAATAATCAAAGTGTGAAATAGCTAGATAACAGTCAGGTAAGTAAACAGCCAGTAGATACAATAGCTGAATAAAAGTCAACTGGTTAACACAAGGACCAGTAAAGTCAATCACAGGTCAACCCTACTAGGTAGAGCAAGTCAAATAGTACGAGTACAGTCAACTAGCTAGAAATCACTCAGATCTACGAGGAGGGGCCAGGGGGTAGAATGGATCAGGCTGCCATGACCGGAACATGGACATCATTTCGTTGTGTCGAGCCTCATTTGCTTCGCGTTCGGCTCGAAGGGTATCCATGTACTCAGTGTGGTAGGCCAAGTTCACATCGTGCTCGGCATGAATGGCATCCATGAACTCGACCTGATGTGCCTCCATCTCCTCTTGGAGGCTGTGGGCCTCCGTCTATAATGACGTCAGACGTTGGTCAATGGTCGGGGATGGAGGCTCCTGCAAGTGCTCCCGGATCTCGGCTGCGAGATCGGCAACATCTACCTCTATCTCCTCGTTTGAGTCGTCCTGACGTCAAGCCCTCTCCCATCTCCACGATAGGACCCCGGTGGCCGAAATATCTATGTCTGCTAAAGAAAATTTTCTAGACCCGATTTCATCAAATTTGGTCATCGGGATAACCTCCCCGGTGGTGACGTCGCGACCATGGTGGTGAAGGAGGGCAGTGATAATATGACAATACGACGTCCGCACTCGGGAGTGAGTAGATACGCTCGATGCGTAAATGATCGTGTGGAACATGTGGAAGGCAATATCTATATCCAATTGATGGATCATAGCGTAGAGGAGGAAAGTGTGAAAAGGTCGCATGGTCGCGACATCCCAGGTGGTCAGTGGAAGAACACAACGGACTAGAACTCTATAGAGGGCATAGTCCTGGACGCGGAGGTCGACGAACTGAAACCGCTACACCAACGGGTTCCGCACATCTCCGTAAAAGTAAGAATAAAGAGTGTTTAGGTTGATGTGCGAATAGGGGGGAGCGAAGGGAAGGTCAGCCGGAGGATAGCAACAAAAAGTTGACTGTGACTATCGTAGTCTGAGGAATCGATTAAACAAAGATGGTGAAATAGTAAGAGGAATGCCCTGTATAGTGGTTGAGTAGCAGAGGTCATCAATTTTGACCAGATTGTTGTAGAATTCGGCACACAATGTCGAATTTACTGGATGTGTACAGTAGACAAGATGGTCTAGTTGATAAAAATTAATAGCATCCATTGCTACCGGGCAAGATTGACTAAAGAATTGCCTATTCAAGAAACTGGTCTTGATAGGTTTGTAGGTGGTGGATGCGAATTTGTTGAACAAAGCTAAGGTTGGGAACCTAGAATCTGGGCTAGGTTCGGTCCCGGGGTCAACTTGTGTAACACTTTTCTAGATAGGTAAAGAAAATCATGCATTCACTAAGCGAAATAATCAAAAGATTAATTATAAATGCATAATTGAAATGGTACCGGGGAGGCATTGTCGAAGTAGGGCGTTCGATGGCAAAGGATGAGTTTTCGGGTGCCTTGGAAGTAAGAGGGATGAGAGGTAACTTCGGATTGGTGTGGTGGATGAGTAAGAGTTGGGTTGTTTATATACTGATTCACGGGCGCCCATGATGATTGAGGCGCCCGAGAGCCTCTCGGGCGCCTGAGTCAGGGTGTCAGCCCTTTTGGCAGCTTTGGCTGCATTGAACCACGATAAAGCATTGGGCGCCCGTAAGGTCTTAGGCACCCGGGTTGACCGAGGTTTGACCGTTGACCAGTTTGACCGTTGACCAATTTGACTATGTTGACCAAGTTTGACTCAGTTGACTATGTTTGACCAACCAATAACCAAATCAATCAAGCCCTAGATTATATTCAAAATGAGTTTATTGTAATATTTAACATGAAATTCAACTTTGAAAAAAATGTTAGAGTAGGGTAAAATAAACTGAATTAATTTTTAAAAAAATTGAGTTAATTTTGAATAACTTTTGAAAGCATTTTGAGTTAATTTTGAACAAATTTTGAAAATAGTTTAAGTTTTATTTTAAACGATTAATGAATTATACTATTAGGTCCTAGATATCTCACCCAGTTCTACGTAATCAACCATGTTAACCTTATGGGTTTTGTGAGACAGATTTTCAAAAATAAATATTTTAATTTTGAAAAACATAGTTAATTTTGAAAGACATTGAATTAATTTTGAAAATTTTATAAGGTTAAATTTATTGACTTTTGAAAAAATGTGTTAAATCTAAGATTAATTGAAATTTGTGTTAGATTCAATTTAACAAACAGTAAAGTGAATTTGATTTTCAATAATTGGCTTCCAGGTCTTGGCAAGACACAGGGCCTTCTTTGGTCGTAGCCTTATTGGATCAACAACCCTTTCCTTGTCAAAGCCTTTTACTGAAAATTCATCTTCAAGTTACTACTTGAAAGATTTTGGTCCAACTAGTTTGGGTCTTGAATCGGTAGCTTCGGCTAGTTCCACCAAAAATGCTTCCCTAACGTACTATCATCTCACCTCCACCCAATACTATGTTGTTCAAATTTCAGTTAAGTCTTTTGTCCTTAATCTAACCAATCCTAAGTCTAAGCATGATAAAAACTTGCAAAAAGAAAATAGACAAGCAAACAAGCAATTCAGCAAAATTATCTAACTATAAATATGGTTTTTATATTAGCTCCCCATGGACTATAGCCTCGATAAGGGTTAGGCAAGATGTGAATCTTGTCCTTGAGGATCCAATACTGGTTTGGTCCAGCTTGTATATTTAAACATAGCTTGGGGACCCATGCTTGGACTCGGGTTCTAGGTTGGTTCAATATAGAATATTATGCATGTTGTCTTGACTTGGTTCGATAACCGAGTCCGGATCGATTGAGTACGGACTTCTACTTTCCAAGGATCATGTCAAGACCCTTGGAACCTGAAGTAAACCGTTCCAAGGCAACTCTGAGTTCCTTAACTTGAGTTTTCAGGGAGGAATCCTCTTCCTCAAGTTTTTGAACTTGAGTTGAGTTTCCTTCATGAATTTGCTCGGTCAAGGACCTCGAGTTGACTTCCTCTTTCAGGAATTTTACTTCCTGTCAGAGGGACTCAACCCGAATTTTGGCTTTCGCCAAGTTACGAGAAAAGTAAGAAATTAATTTTGACAATTTATATTCTGAGTAACCTCTTACAGTGATTTACCCGTTTTCCGAGATTGTGATCTCCCGTCATCTGGTTCCGATTCTGATCCGGAGTCGACGTCTTCCAAGGCTGTTAGAGTGAGTAGATTCGCGTGCGGGACTTCTTCTTCTTCTTCGGAAGATGATTCATCCCAGGTGGCTTGAAGAGCCTTCTTTCTGCGCACCTTCTTGGTTTCCTTCAGGTTGGGGCACTCTGACTTGAAGTGTCCCTTTTTGTTGCATTCGTAGCAAATAATGTTGGCTTGCTCTTCGAGCTCGTTGAAGGTTCTGCTGGATCTTCCTTTCTTCGGCTTGATTTCTTCTTGCTCATTTGGTACTTTAGTTCTTTGTAGTAATCCCGAGCTAGCCGAACCAACTTGGGTCGATCCCCCTTCACTATCTTCTGATTTCGAGTCTGAGTCAGACTCGGGTGCTGGTTGAGGCTTCTTTTTGGGAGCTTTTCCTTGAGATTTTCCTGCAACAAAATCTATACCTTTCTCGATCAAGGTAGTGTTAGTCTGTTCGTGTAGTTCTAATTCAGAAAACAACTCATCTAGCTTAATTTCAGATAAGTTCCTTGAAACTTTATAGGCATCCACCATAGACGCCCACAATGAGTTTCTAGGAAAGGAATTTAAAGTATACCTTATCAGGTCACGGTTTTCAACCTTGTGACATATTGTGTGTAGTCCGTTCATTAGCTTCTGAATTTTGGCGTGGAGTTGGCTTGCAGTCTCGCCGTCGTGCATCTTGATTGTGTAGAGTTTGTTAAGCAATAGATCTCTTTTTCTGATCCTCGTATCAGAAGTACCTTCGTGCAGCTCGATCAGCTTGTTCCAAAGCTCCTTTGCGCTGTTGAAGGGTCCTACCCAGTTCAGCTCCTCTTTTGTTAAGCCACATTGCAAAGTTTGGGTTGCCTTTGCGTCGGCCTCAATTTTCTTCTTCAGTGTGCCATCCCACTCAGTATAATGTTGCACCACGCCTTGTGCATTTTTATGAATTTCCAGCCCAAACTGGATAATTATCCACATGTCCACCTGGGTTTTCAAGTGGATTTCCATCCTGCTTTTCCAGTAGGAGAAATCTTCTCCACTGAAAAGAGGGAGTCTGGCGGTGCTGTATCCCTCTTGCATGGCCATTAAACTTTTAACTAAAAATAAGAAAAAGAAAACTCATTCCAAGACTGAGTCTTGGATTAGTAGTGATGGAAGAATATTAATAACGAAAAAAATCGAGTGGTGTTGCACCAACCTCGATTAACGAGAAAAATTTGAGCGAAAAAAATTTTAAAATTCGTAAATCTGAAAAAAATTCTCAAACTGGTGGTTGCACCAAGTTTAAGTCACCTGCTCTGATACCACTTGTGGGATCGTATTGAATCGATAGAGGGGGGGGTGAATATCGATCGCAATCTTTTTCGGAAGCGAAGAGTAATTGCACAGCGGAAAATGAAAACCAATCGCTAACACGATTTGTTTTTACTTGGTTCGGAGTCACGGTCGACTCCTACTCCAAGGCCCACGGTCCTTGACCGTTTACAATGGGCAATTCTATATTGTCGTAAAAGATTACAAGTCGAGAGTACAAATATAGAATTTGAAAAGCAGTTACAGCACTTAACAAAATTAGCTTTTACCGATGACCGGAGAGGTTTGAAATTTCCGGAGCAGCGGGTCGTCATCAGCGCTTGAATCACCAGTTTGGAACTTGTCGGAGCGAAGCGCTTGAGCGTAGCAGTTGAAAGCAATTGATTATGAAGCCTTGGGGGTGAACCCCCTTTTATAGTGGTCAGTGGGGCGCCTGTGTTGAAGGGGGCGCCTGACACGTGGCCTATCCTGCGTGAACTCCAATCCGCAGACTTGGCCAGCGCTTATCCCTTCAACTGGGACGCCTGAGCTGACTGGGGTGCCTATGTTAACACAGGCGGATAGCTTGACATGGTCCAGAGGCTTGCGTGGCAGTTTGCTTCGAATGCTTGGTTTAACCCTTCACTGGGGAGCCTGTCTCAATACAGGCGCCTAGCCCAGCTAGGGCGCCTCACTCCATTAAGGTGCCTGAGTGCAGAAAACCCCTTCCATTCGTTCCTGCAACCAGGGCTAGTTCCAAAGATATACAAAGCATACTATAGATAATATTAGAACATTATTTATAGCCTGAGCTGTCATGGTTCTGACTTTGGGTCTCCCAAATAGAACCCTAGGTCGAACCGACGCCTAATGTTCCCTCCTACGGGGAACCCGTCCTCACCTACTCCTCTCGGGAGAATTTACCTTTTTTCCAACCGGCTCCTCCAGTTAGACTTTTGCTCAGCTTCACTCACCAGGTCTTCGTGCCCAATCCGCGATCAGGTATTCGTGCCCAGCTTCACTCACCAGGTCTTCGGTGCCCAGTCCTCGACCAGGTCTTCATGCCCAGCTTCACTCACCAGGTCTTCGGTGCCCAATCCTTGATCAGGTCTTCGTGCCCAATCCACGATCAGGTCTTCGTACCCAGCTTCACTCACCAGGTCTTTGTACCCAACCTTACGTCAGGACTTAGTTGCCCAGCCCGCGGCCAGGACTTAGTGCCCAATTCATAGAACCAGGACTTAGTGCCTAGTGTACCTAGGACTTTCCTGCACACTTAATAAGCTTGTTAGATCACAACCAAATCTTAACTTTTGAACTCTTTGTCATTATCAAAACATAGGTTCGACTTTGGTGCTTCCGGCACCAACAGCATATACTGAAATACCTAAGACGGACTAGGGACTATATGCTGATTTACCGGACAGACCAATTAATCCCTGTGGGTTATACGGATTCAGATTTCTAGTCAGACAAGGACAAAAGTAAGTCTACCTCGGGGTTTGTGTTTACTTTAGGAGGTGGAGCCATAGTATGGAGGAGTGTCAAGCAGAAATGTGTGGCGGACTCCACCATGGAAGCTGAGTATGTGGCAGCCTCAGAGGCAGCCAAGGAAGCTATATGGCTCAGGAACTTCATCATGGACTTGGATTTGATTCCTGGTTTGCCCAGATTTATCACAATTTATTGATAACAGTGGTGCAGTTGCAAACTCAAAGGAACCACGAGCCCATAAAGCGAGTAAACACATAGAGCGCAAGTACCACCTGATACGAGAAATTGTAAAGCGAGAAGAAGTAGCTGTCACCAAGATTGGATCGGAGGACAACCTGGTGGATCCTTTCACTAAGGCCCTTCTGGCGAGAGCTTTTGATCGGCAATCGAAGGATATGGGAGTCAGATGTATTGTCGTGTGAGGACAGCAGAGTATTTGAGTATAAGTGGGAGATTGTTAGGATGTATACTAAAAGACTTGTCTTTTTATATATGAACATCCACATTTTAAAAGAGAATTACAACAACATAGTTGCATGTTTAAAATTAGTATATGCATAACAGTCTCATACTCTGCATTGTAGATAACATGGTGTGTGGTGACACACAGAAGATCATGTTATCAGCCCATTGCATAGTATAAGTAGAGGCTCACAACCGAGATGGAGTTGGACAAACCATCGGGATGGTTGTAGTGTAATTAGGTGTGATTTATCTTGACCATAGAATTACACTAGTGTGCTTTGTGTGCATTGAGCAGGACCAAAATAGAGGTGATCCAATTTGTACTGACTTAATAATTGGATTGAACCTTGGTTTATTATGGAGTACAATCTCTAAATCTCGATATAATAATGGGCACGTGTATATAATAGTTATTTCTTTAATTTACCAATGAGTGAGATTTATTCTGCTAAATTGATAAGCCCGGTAAGTTGGAAAATAATATTATATACATGGTGTGTCGTTGATTTACGGAATCCGTGTCCTGGTGAGTCGGGATGATGATGCCCCCTTGATGAGCTCATAAGGTTCATCATGTTAAACCCTACAGGTGGATTTGATCCAACATGATGATAAGGTTGAGTGGTACTAGTCAAGGAGTTAGAAGTTGATTAAATAAAATTGTCGGTAATTTAAATTAATCGATGGACATTCGATATCTTAAACACGGGGAGATGAATGTACTCATAATAGGTGGAGCCCATATGAAAATATGGGGTTTGGTGAGGAAGTTCAATGGAGATCCTTTATTGGAATGGATCTTCATTAATGGATTGGATTTGGATCCATTAGTGGGCCAAGACCCAACTCCTCCTCATGGTCCCTACCTTAGCCCTATATATACCCTATGGAATTAAGAAACCAAGGCTAATCCAATTGATCATCAAACTAAGGATTTTCTCTCCTCTCCCTCACTTTCTCTCTCCTAGGGCAGCCGGCGAGCACAAGAGGAAGAGAGTGTTGAGGCAATCGGCCCTAGAATAATTGGAAGATCATGGTTTTGATATGTGTGTGTGAATATGTTTAAGGTTAGGGTGTTATGTTATATTTGATATGTGTGATTGAGTTTGCAGGACTTGGAGAATCACACATGGTGAATATATCCGAGGGACGAGAGCCGAGGGAGGAGGACTCTAAGGGTAAGCCGGGAAGTGGACTTCAAGGGCACACGTGAAGGGTGGCATGGAGGCAAGCCAAGGGAAGGCTTGTGTGCACATCCGAGGGACGAAAGCCACAGGAAGATGACTTCAAGGGGCGAGCCAAGGGAGTGAACCTGAAGACACACGTGAAGGAGAAGATTCAGAGTGGCTGAAACTAAGCTGAGAGGTAGGGCAGTCGACTGCCAAAACTCACAGAGATTTTTCAACCTCGGACCAGTTGACTGTCCCAGGGGCAGTCGACTGGTAACACCCCAAAACTAGCCATTGGCTAGCAATTAATGCTAGACCAGTCAACTGCCCCAGGGGCAGTCGACTAGTGCGGGGTTGGATAGACTGCGAGTTTGTCCTGTTCTCTTATAAAAGGAGGACCTTTTTGCACGTGAATGGTACAGTTTCGTACTGTAATGAAGTGCTGCTCGTGCAAAAAGTCTTCTCATCTTCCTCTCTCTCCAATCATTGTATTCTATAAAGAGGAAGACAACACCGCTGTAAAGGTTTCTCCACCTGAAGGAGATTTTTCATAGTGGAGGTGGAGTACGTGCGTGGATCCTTGGATTAGTCACCCATTTGGGTGGATACCAAGTAAATTCCGATTGTTAGCATTGTTATTTCTTGTCCTTTGCATATTATTCTTTCCGCTGCGCTAACAATCTTGTAGAGAATTCTACGAAAAGTGCTATTCACCCCCTAGCACCGTCAACGATTTATCAGAGAGACCTCCTCTCTTCCTTATTCTCCCTCTTTTCTCTTGGTTGTTGGCGCAAGGAAGAAGAGAGTTCTTCTCTTCTCTTGGTTGGTTCAATCAAGAGGAGGATAGGAGGGGGTGGCAACTAGTCGGCGGTGCAAGGGTTTTCCCGGTGGCGCCGCAAGCTAGAGAGGAGAGAGGTTTTCGGCTTGTTTGAGTTGAGGAGGAGACCTTTTCTCTCCTTCATCTTCTTCTTCATCTTCCTCCTTGGAGCTTCCTTGTGGTCGACGGGCTTGGGAGCCATTGGTGGCCGACGGCGCAAAGGTTGGAGGAGGAGTGGCCGGCGGTAGTAAACCCTAGATCTAGGGTTTTGTTCGGTGAGTGAAGAGGCGATCAATTGGAGCCCCTTGGAGATTCCGATTCTTAGTAGCTCGTTGCCCACACGATGTCCAAGAGGGAAGGGACATAAGGTAGAAGACTACGAGGTAAAGAGAGGTATATTTCTCTCTTGGCTCTCTCTTTTGTTTTATCATTTTATGTGACATGTTAATTAATTATCATGTTTAATTATTTGATTAATTAATGTTTGATAATTAATTATTGGACCCCGATAATAAACACGAAAATCGGCGATCCACTTGTCGTCTTTTCCATGGTCAATCGGTTAGGCGAATTGCAAGGCTCAATCTTTGAGATTGGCTAAGTTGTAATTGATACGATGATGAGATGGTTGTTTGGGAGACGGGTCTCCATTCGGATTAATTTTTATTCCGTAGACATGGAGATGTCTCTCAAGGACGACTAAGAATTCACTTAGGAAACCCGCCAAGCCATACCCAACACTATGTGAGTTAACCAGAGATTTTTCAGGGACTCATCCACCGATAGATTGGGATCATCCACCTTACGGACAATCATGGAGTAGGAGCTTTATCTCCGAACCACATTAAACGATTTGTCTCCTTGTTTAGTTTAGTTTAATTATATTTCCGTTTGCAAACTAACAAGTGTAGGAGAAAACCGAGTGAATTGAGGGGCAACGTCTATTCACCACTCTAGACGGTCATTCAATCCTGTCATGGTCATACTTGATTGGTACGGCCTGCCCTCGACACCTTCGGTTGTGAGGCGTGAGGAGAGGCAAGATTGTGCCTTTTTGGCATGACCCCTCTTGGATTTCTTCGTGGAAATGGGATACGGCTGTGCCAAATTGGCACGACCATGACTTGTGAAGCTCAACAAGGAGGTATGATCGTGCTTTGGAGGCACGACCTCTCCCTTGGTTTTGCAGCAGTGGGGCATGGTCATGCCTTGGAGGCACATGTGCCCTTGTTTCCTTCAGTGTGATGCTCCGATGTGTTGGAATGAGACACAGTCGTGCCTCTGGGCTTGGCACGATAGTGTGACTTGCTAAAATCTCCTTCCGAAGCTCGTTTTTGCTCAAAAATAGCTCCGTGTCGCCACTTGTAATGAAAAATAGAAAAAGAGCATATCTCTGAATAAAAGAAGAAATTATGTTGATAAAATATAGAAAAGGGATGCAAGCATGTAGATTATACACAATAAAAGCAAGTGAATGTACATCAAGTAAATCCTAAAAGCATATACAATCTATGCGCATCACCCGCCAATCGTTGCGCTTTAACTGGACCACTCCTGGCCGAGTCACAACTAGTCCGGGTGATTGGAACATCCTTGAGCACTCGGACCTCCAGGCGCCTAGACTGGCTCTAGGTGCCTGGAGCCTTTTTTTCCAGTCTGCCTTTAATTTGTGATTACCTGCACCACAAAGTTAGAAAAACACAAACAAATATATAATATGAAATGAAAATTCATTTGACAGCTTGGATTGTCTAGTCTTGACTTTTAGGTTTCGACCAAAATCATAGGTTGGATCAACGCCTATTGTCTCCTCGATGGGGAGCGCGCCCTCACCTACTCCGCTCAAGAGAAGTTACCTTTTGCCAAACTCTTGTTTGAACATTTACTCAATATCCGATCCTTGACTTCTGGGACTCTCATCGATCCTCGATCTGTTTCGACTCCTACCTATTGTCGTTCATCTGCCAAGACTTCCGCCTAGTCTCCTTGACTAGGACTTAGTACTGAATCTCCATGACCATGTCTTCATTACCCAACTACCATGGCTAGGACTTAGTGCTCAATCCTCCATACCAAGTCTTAATTGCCCAACCCCAACACGATCAGGAGTTAGTGTCTAGTACAACTAGGACTTTCATGCACACTCAATTTATCATGTTAGATCACAAACAACTTTAACTTTGAACATTTGTCAATATCAAAACTCAAGTTCGATCAGTTAGTGCTTTCAGTACCAACACTAGTATTTTATGTTTGAGAAATGCTGGGTTGTTTTCCCATATTTTATACTATATTTTTATAAATATCATATAAATAATTTTTAATATTATATATAATATTATTATGATCAAGTGAAGACGAATCTCTAAATGAAATTAAAATGTCATAATACATATCTAACATTTCTTGTAAAACTTCTAATTTATATGTAAGGTCTAAAGTAAATGCTACTAAATAAATTTCAAAAATATGAATTTTTTTTTTCCATTTTATTTTCATTGCTAATACACAAGATAAAAATTCATTGGTACTATTTTCATTTAAAACTAATTTTATATTATAAAGTTCCTAAAACTAAATGAAAAGTAGGATAATAAAAATCGGAAAGTTATTCGGTTGCATCATTAAATACTTTTAAAATTTTACAAATACTATTACAAATATTTCATTATTGTGAAAATAAATATATATTAGCATTATTAATATTTTGTATAAAAAATGAACATAATAAATCTCTATATTGAAATGAATTTTGTAGTGTTTGATACGTTGAATTCTAACGTGTTGGTGCATCATATGAAAAATTTTTAGGTCTCATTCTATTATTTTTACAAAATTTATCCTATTATTTCATTATAGATTAATGTGAACATAAATAAAAAAAATAGTATTTCTAATTGGTTAAATATGATTTGTTAGAATTTTTAATCCATTTTGAATGCATAAATTTAAAACATGACAAATGCAACGAATATAAAAAATATAAACCATCAATAATAGATTGATATAAATTTAAGTTCTTCAATATTAATGGTATTAGAATTAACATTATTAAATGATATTAATTTTTTTTAATGAATTATTCCATATTATTCTAAAATTAAACGTAATAATTGTGGGATGTTGTGAGCATTATGCAATTTATCAAAAACTCTATAAGTTAATAATGTTTTTTTTGTATATTCTAGGAGTTATCGATCTAATGACAAGTCATACCCATATACGAATGTATTTGCCAGTGATCACTCCAAATATTAAAGTATACATTTTTTATTATTTAATATATTAAATTCTTCAATTAATTTTTTTCCTTATTTTATTAATTTTTTAATTATACGAGTAAGTGTAGTTCTAAGAATACATTTAGCAGATACTCTTTACAAAAATCTTCAAAAGTGTATTTAAATCCAAAATTAAATGAAAAATATTTTACGAAAACAAATCTATCTAGTGATTCTCTTAATTTATTATTAGAATATAAAAATAAATTAGAATCACTATTTCCGTGAGTAGAAAATCTAGATAATTATACCTGACCATGGTCAATTCCATATTTTGTTGGGTGCTTTACTTCTACTTATCGTTTCAATGACACATAGATGACGACTTCAATTTATAGGAAGCATTGCAATGATTATATTTTGTACGTAATTCTCCCAACAGAAGAGTTACCTTATCAAAATGTTTAGTAAAAATAAAAGATTTTTAAAAAAGAACTTTTAGATATTTAGAAGTAATTGTATCAGTCCTTTCTTGTGTTTCAAGTGTCGCAGTCGAATTCAGAAGTTGCTCGGTCTCATCATTAATGGATTGAATTTTTAGATTCGCTATTTCTTACTTTTCCGAGATCGAGATGATGATGAACCTTCTCGCCCTCGTCCTCTTTCTTGCCCTCGACCTCTTTCCATTGTACTCAAAACTCGAAAGAAGAAGAAGACGAGAGTATAGAATTGGAGCTAAAAGCGTGTAGATATTGTAAAGTTGAGAATGAGATTATGAGAGTAGAGAACATGTGAGTAAAAATAATAAAATTAGCTTTTTATTGGAGTTTGCATAATAACAAATATTAATTAAAAAATAGTTAAATAATCTCAACCGTTAGCTAGCGGCTCCAACAATCAGAACCATCGATTAACTGACAATTCTAATGATAAAAAAAAAATCATCTGAACTACTAGTTTGTAACGACCGAATGATGATTTTTTGAGAGATTGAACCGTAATCGGTCTGCCACCCCACCGAACCGATTATAGTTTTTGAACCAACAACGAATCAACGAGTACTAAGGGAGTGTTTGGGAGAGCTTCTGCTTACTGCTTTTTAGCTTCTAGCCATGCAAAAGTGCTTTTGAGTGTTTGGGAATGCCAGATTCTGCTTTAACTTCTGCAACTTTTACTCAAAAGCTAGAAGCAACAATTTGATGCTTTTTTCTGCTTCTGCTTTTTTGCTTATGGTGTAGAATTAAAAGTTGACATTTATACCCTTAATAAATTTATTATTTTACATAATTACCATCACATTTTTAAATAAAATCTTATATTTTTATATAATTTATATTTTCAAAAAAATTTATACATATTTGTATAAATTTATATAAATTTTATTATTTTATTATTTTTTATATTTTTATTAACTTTATATTTTTTTAAATATATATATTATTAAAAAAATAATTTTGATATAATATTTAAAATATAATATTAAATATATAAAATATTATAGATCATGTATCAAAATTATATTTAGATAATTGAAAAAAATTAATTTTGATAGTTTAAGGATATTATTGTTATTTAATTAAAAATTAAGCTTAAAAGTGATTATTCACCAAACACTCAAACTTTACCTTATATCAGCTTTTGACTTCAATTTCCAAACACTGCATGCTTTAGCTTCTTACTAACTTCAAGATAATCACTACAAGAATCACTTTTCAAGAAGTAAAAGCTCTCCCAAACACTCCCTAAGTCTGTTGATCCAATTTTGAATTCGGATCCGGATCCAAATCCGGATCGGATTCAGTTCGGACCCATCTGGATCTGCGTCAACCCGTGATTATTGTGTATTGTTACCGACATGGCACGTGTAACTACCTCCGCCAACTCCCTATCGATCCAATCTCCCACCCGTTCATAAATGTATGTGCTGATTATATTGCCTGCCTATTTCCTATTTTCTTAGATGAAGATATTAATCAAATGACAAATACAAGGATTCGTACATGGTTGTCTCCCTATTTTCCAATGTGTGCTTTCTGAAATCAACATTTTCAGAGACCACCATTATTCACCATTCTTATCGCCTACCATCCACCATCATCCAATCTCCGATGAGCCTAAAGCTGCTCCCCCTTCACGCCGCTCTCTGCAACTCCCAGACACCGACGCCAAGGACTGCTTCCGTTTTGCCTGGAACAGGGAGGAGGTCAACTTCTAGGCTTCACAAGGCCAAGGCAACCTCGTCATCATTTCCTACCCCAGATGGGGATAATCGGGATGGGGGCAATTGTGATGGGGGTCGTATCGAGGAGAAAGCATCCTCTTCGTCCTCAGCTGAGTCGTGGTTCCCGTCGAGGAGTCAGACGTATGCCCTGCTAAAACAACAGTTGGCTGTCGCCGCCAAATCCGAGGTGTGCTATCTTCCCACCCTTTTACTTCCAAACATAAATAGGTTTGGACTTTAACCTGATAGTCTGGTCACCATCTCCTTTTTTTTAATGATTCCATCTCCAATAATCTTTTTATTGCACCATTCAATTTCTAATCACCATACCACTTTTTTCCATCTATTCTTGGTGGGATTATTACCTGATTCAATCCAGAGATATTTCAGAAGAATCACGATCGCCTTGTTGCACACTTCCTGCTCGTTAAATTTCAAGCGATTTTCTACCAACGATTGTAACATTTTGTCTAGTAAAATTGTGAGGATGATATTCATTGATTGGGGGCTAAATTTGACCTGGTATTTGTCTTTCTTCACATACCGCTTTTTTGATATTTTTAGGACTATGAGGAAGCTGCTAGAATCAGGGATTCCTTGAAATTATTTGAGGAGGAAGAGCCGCTATTGCACCTTCGAAAAGTGCTGAGGAAGGCTATTGAGGAAGAGAGATTTGAGGTAATTTAAGATTGTATTTTCTTCACCATGCTTTGTTATTTCTGACATTTGCATACAAATGTACTGCTATAATGCATTGAAGCTCTGTGTTAATTTCTTGATTTTCTGAAACATAATTTATTTTCTAGATGGCTAGGAATGGATTGTGGCAGTCCAAGGGTTAGTCTCAATATGAGTATATGCGTTAGGACGACTAGAAGGTGGGGGACATTTTTTTTTCCCTAGCAAATCCGTGTGTTGTTGTTCATGTTAAATATGCATACAATGAAAATAAAAATAAACTCAAGCAAAACAATGCTAATAGACTTTGTTTAACATGGTTTAGAGATTCTTCTCTTGCTTTGCGACCTATGACTTACTCAATGAGTCATTCTACAAAGGCTCCACCAATGACTATCGCTTTACAAGAAGGAATGCAATAAACCTCTTATAATATTTGCCCAAGATGTTTACAATTGATCTCTCCTCTCAAATATAAAAAATTCAACGTAATGTATGCACTTGGAAGTAGTTTGAAGATCAGTTTTGCAGAATCATACCAACTAAAAGATCTCCAAGGGCTTTTATAGTCAATTGAGCCTCTAGTCCTCTAATCAAGCAAAAATAACCATTACATAGTCATCGGCTAGCAAAAGTCCATTCGATTAGTTAAACTTCTACTTGACTGACATTAGTTCTAATTGACTAGATTAAGTTCCAGTAGGCTATATTCATTTTATTCAATTTCAGTCTACTGGATCCATTTCCAATTGACTGAAGCTAGAATATAGATATTCTGTTCTTTGAACTCTTGCCCGATTCAACTAAACATTCCAATCAACTGAGACTCATCTCCAGTTGACAAAATCTGCTCATAGATTCCAACTTTATTTGGCTTACACCCTCAAAGCCCATGCAAAGCTAGGAGATCAAACTTAACCACCAACTACAACATTGGATAGGTCACCCTTTAGTCTGTCTAAGGCTTCACTCTAAACATACAATCCCTTGCCCCTACCTAACTAAACATACTATCCCTTGATCCCTTGATGATTGCCTAAAGACTAAGACAATATTACATTTTACACATAATCTCTTCTAGTTCTCTTGTCTTGGGTTTTCAAAAATAGTTCTCACCATCATTTGAGATGCTAATTTTGCTTAATGAGCAATGTGCTATGATACATTTGTTAAGAATAAATGTTGGTAATCTGGATATGAGTAAGCTTGGATAGAGGGGAGGGGTGAATAGTCAATCCCTCTAGATAGAAAATTTCTTTCTTTTGCAAGACAAACAATTAAAATGTTAGAGTTATTTTGGAGTTTTAGTCACAAGAGGCGAATTGGAGGTAAAATGAGGAAGGAGATGAAGAAAAAGGAGAAGATAAAAAATTATACTACTTAAGTTTTAACTTTGCCTTTCATTTGTAATGGCATACTTTTTGACATTATTTGTATGGATACAAACTACAAGAAAAAAAATTATAATAATAACATCAATTGATTTTGTTGTGTTGTAGAATGTCAAGGGTTATCGATTGTTGGCATGACACGGTTGACACAATGACACAAGAAACATTACATGTGCCGATTGTCGACTAGTATAATGTTTCAATAATTTATTAGAATATGTTTAGCCCATAGCGCTAGGTATGATATGAGATTTCAAACTATTGCATAAGGTGCTTGTGTTTGTTCTTGTTAAATATATATGTAAGGGAAATAAGAATAAATACACATAAAAAACAGCGCTAGCACACTTGGTTAAATATGGTTGGGAGATCTTCACTCTTACTTCACGATCTATAACTCATCGGGTGAATTACCCACAAAAATTGCACTAATAACAGAAGCTAGTGGGACAAACTGTCAATAGAATTGATAGGCAGATTATTTGGTATTAATTGCACAAATTTGTAGGCTGATGATTTGACATTAATGACGCATATTTGCATGATTGTATAGCTGTAATTATGTAATTATGCTCTTAATTAGTTAGCCTAGCTGTAGGTTAGAATATAGCTGTTTTAGCAAAACTTCAAGGCTAGAAATTAGATTGTATCATACTATATAAAGGAGGATTTTCCAGAGGAGAATCAGAGTTTCTATCCTCATTTTCTCTGAGTTTGACATGGTATCAGAGCGAGTTTCGATCCAAACCTTGTTTTTTCCTTGTCATTTTTCAAGTCGATCCTAGTTCCTTGCGATTTCTCCAGCTTCTTGTTTTTCCTACTGCGTTCTTTTTTTCCTCATAATCATGTCTACTGAAAAGCATAATGTCTTGGTCGTTCATCTTAATGGAAAGAACTACGCTACTTGGGCATTCCAGTTCCAGATCTTTACCAATGGCAAGAAGCTTTGGGGTCACATTGACGGAACCAATTCTGCCCCCGACAAAACTATGCACAAGGAGGCATATGCCAAATGGGAGGTCAAAGATGCACAAGTTATAGCCTGGATCATAGGCTCTGTCGAGCCTAATATTGTCCTCAATCTTAGATCCTTCACCACGGTAGCTAAGATGTGGGCATACTTGCAGAAAATTTATAGCCAGAACAACACTGCTCACAGGTTCCAGCTTGAACATGAAATTGCCATTTTTCAACAGGATAGTCTCTCAATTTCTGAATTCTATTCTCATTTTATAAATCTTTGGGCTGAATATGCTGACATTGTTTATAAAGATTTGTCAATTGACGTACAAATTACAGTCCAAAAAGTTCATGACACCATAAAATGAGATCAATTTCTTATGAAATTGAGATTTAATTTTGAGGGCATTCGAACCAACCTCATAAATAGGGCTACTGCCCCCTCCTTGAATGAATGCCTAAAAGAACTGCTTCGTGAAGAATAATGTATCCTTTCTTAGACAACCATGGAACAACAAAAATCATCCTCCGTTCCTGTGGCATATGCCGCACAAGGCAGACCACGAGGGCGAGACATGAGTACTGGCCAATGTTTTTGCTGCAAAGGCCTTGGACACTTTGCTTCCCATTGTCCTAAAAAGTTTTGCAATTATTGCAAAAAAGATGGTCACATCATTAAAGAATGTCCAATCAGACCACCGAGGAGAAATGCAACAGCCTTCACTGCCTCTGTTGGTTCTTCTACTACTACTGTTTCTGTGGATCAGAATTTGCCTAATTCTGTGCCAACTTTGACACCAGAAATGGTTCAATAAATGATCATTTCGACATTTTCTGCTTTGGGTCTTTCAGGTACCGCTTCTTTACCCAGTTCTTCTTGGTATTTCGACTCTGGGGCATCAAATCATATGACCAACAATGCTGTTGCTCTTACCAATATTACAAATTACTCTGGTAATTTGCAAATATATACTGCAGATGGAAACACTTTACCTATCACAACAATTGGTGATATTTCATCATCTCTTACCAACGTTTATGTTTCTCCAAGTTTAACCAGTAATTTTATTTCAGTTGGTCAATTAGTTGACAATGATTGCAGAGTTGAATTCTCAAAATTTGGTTGTCTTGTGCAGGATCAAAAATCAGGGAAGAAGATCGCGAAGGGGCCTAAAATTAGATGTCTTTTCCCTCTTTATTCATTGTTGTCTTTCTATCCTTTTTTGCCTTTTATTTTTTGTAATTTTGCAACTGTTAATTTTCAATTATGGCATAAACGTTTTGGTCATCCAAATTCCAATGTTCTTCATCACTTGATGAAATCTGGAGTTCTTGGCAATAATAATTCCCCATCTCTTCATGATGTTCAATTTGATTGCAATTCTTGTAAACTGGTAAAAGTAAAATTCTACCATTTCCAGTTCATCAATCAAATGTAAATCAGTCTTTTGACATGATTCACAGTGATCTATGGGGAATAACATCTGTTGTATCTCATGAACATTACAAGTACTTTATCACGTTTATTGATAACTATAGTCGTTTCACATGGGTCTATTTTTTGCGCTCTAAAGCTGAAACATTCTCGGCATTCAAATTCTTCCTTGCCTATGTTCAAACTCAATTTTCATCAAACATTAAAGTTCTATGCTCTAACAATTGGGGGGGGGGGCACACATCTCACTTATTTGAAGAGTTCTTGCAGGAAAATGGTATATTATCTCAAAGGTCATATTCTTTTACACCCCAACAAAACGGGGTAGCAGAAAGGAAAAATCGCCATCTTCTTGATGTTGTCCGTACCTTAATGTTGGACTCCTTTGTACCCTCCCGGTTCTGGTGTAAAGCTCTCTCAACTGCTGTCCACCTTATTAATCAGCTGTCATCTCAAGCCTTAAACAATGATTCTCCTTTCTTAAGGTTATTTGGTAAGTCACCCAATTATTCCACTCTTCACACCTTTGGTTGTGTCTGTTATGTTCATCTTCAGCCACATGAACGCACCAAACTCACAGGTCAATCTGTTCAATGTGCTTTTCTTGGTTACTTGACCCATCAAAAAGGTTTTCTATGCTTTGATCCTCATTTACATAAGATTCGGGTTTCTAGAAATGTCATCTTCCAAGAAGATACATATTTTTTTGCTACTAACCAAGACATTAGCTCTTCTACATCCAAATATGTTTTGCTATTATTTCCTAACAATTCTACAGAAGAACAAGCCCCTCTACCTTTATTGGTCTACTAGAGACGTCCACCTATTCCACCAATACAACCTTTACTTCCTCCGAGGCCCCCTCCCGATCATTCTCTGATTGCTGATCCAACTCTTCAACCAGAACTAGCCTCTTTACGTCGTAGTACTCGCGTTCGTAAACCACCGGAAAAGTATGATTTTCTGAAGCTTTATCTTTGACAGCAACTTTAGCATCTGTTCCTATTCCTTCTTCATATAAACAGGCCATGGCGTATAAATGTTGGCAGGATGCTATAGAAACTGAACTTTTGGCACTAGAGGAAAATCAAACACGAGACATTGTTCCATGTCCTCCATCTGTTAAACCTCTTGACAGTAGATTTGTATTTACTTTAAAGCTGCGTTCAGATGGATCAGTAGATCGATTCAAGGCTAGATTGGTTTTTCTTGGAAATAAGCAAGAGTTTAGCCTAGACTATGAAGAGACATTTGCACTTGTGGCCAAAACGACTACTGTGAGAACTATTCTTGCCATTGCAGCATCTGACTCTTGGGAAATTCACCAGCTCAATGTCAAAAACACCTTCCTTCATGGGGACCTCAAAAAAGAAGTTTACATCAAACTTCCTACTAGTGTGCCCTCACCATTACCCAATACTGTTTGCAAACTAAAACATTCTTTGTATGGATTAAAACATGCACCAAGAGTGTGGTTTGAAAAGTTTAGAACAACACTACTTGGTTTTTCCTTCATCCAAAGCAGTTATGATCCATCTCTCTTTCTATAAAGGACCATAAAAGGAATTGTGATACTTCTTGTTTATGTGGATGACATTGTCGTAACAGGCTCAGATCAAGCGGCTATCACTACAATCAAACAATTGTTGCATACAACTTTTCACATAAAAGATCTTGGACAGCTCACTTATTTCTTGGGATTAGAAGTACATTTCCAATAAAAACACATCTTTGTCACTCAACACAAATATATTCAGGATCTAATTCAGCTAGCTGGTCTCACCAATGTAACTTCAGAAGATACTCCCATTGAAGTTAATATAAAGTTGAGGCAGGATGAAGGTGAACTTCTACAAGATCCAACTTTACACAGGAAACTAGTTGGAAGTCTTATCTACCTAACCATCACACGACCTGATATCTCTTTTGCTTGCCAGCAGATTCATGCAAAATCCTAGACACTTGCATCTTTCAGCAGTACGACGAATCATTAAATATTTACTGACCACTTCTAGGCATGGCCTTTTCTTTCCTACAGATGCAACAATACAACTTCAAGCATATAGTGATGCTGATTGGGCTGGATGTCCGGACACACGGAAGTCTACTATTGGTTGGTGTATGTTTTTATGAGATGCCCCTATCTCCTGGAAATGCAAGAAACAAGAGTCAGTCTCTAAATCCTCCACTGAAGCAGAATATCGGTCGATGTCTACAGCATGCTTTGAGATTATTTGATTACGGAACCTTCTTTCAGAACTTGGTTATTCACAAACACAACCAACTCCATTGCAGGCTGATAATACAAGTGCTATACAGATTATAGCAAATCTTGTATACCATGAAAGAATGAAGCACATAGAGGTCGACTCTCATTCTATCAGAGAAGCTTATGACCGCAGAATTATCAAACTCCCTTGTGTTTCAACATCTGTTCAACTGGTTGACATCCTCACAAAATCCTTGACACGTCAGCGACATAATTTTCTCATTAGCAAATTGATGCTTGTAGATTCACTAGCATTAATTTGAGGGGGGATGTCAATAGAATTGATAGGTAAATTATTTGACATTAATTGCACAAATTTGTAGGCTGATGATTTAGTATTAATGGCGCAGATTTGCTATCAATAGAATTAATAGGCAGATTATTTGATATTAATTGCATAAATTTGTAGGCTGATGATTTGACATTAATTGCGCAGATTTGCATGATTATATAGCTGTAATTATGTAATTATATTCTTAATTAGTTAGTCTAGCTATAGGTTTTTTAGCAAACTTCAAGGCTAGAAATCAGATTGTATCATACTATTTAAAGGTGGGAGGAGAAATCAGAGTTTCTACCCTCATTTTCTCTGAGTTTGACACAAACCACTATGATCTTTCAAGAAAACCAAAAATCTTCATATAATCAACACATTCTGTTTGCTAAAATGATTTCTAAAAAATTAGTCTGAGGTAATTATGCATATATGCCTATACAGCGTCAAAGGAACATGAAATGCTTCCCTAGTAAAAGATTTGTGGGCATCTGAATTTGACCAAGTTCTCAAGCAACCGATTACATGGTAAATCTGCTGTTTTCTTGTCAAGGAAAAATCTTTAAGCAAAGACATACTTTGCTGTTGGGTGATTTTCAATCATCTAACTGAATTTCTCTAGTCAAACAACACTGACAATTTTTCTATGACTGACATGGTTTTCTCCTTGGTGAATGCATAATAATGTGATAATTGTGGAATCAAATTCTCTCTTTTCCTACTTTTCTTTCTCTTTTGCTTGTCATTATTTCAGAAATTTGTACACTAATTCTTTTGAATAAACGAATGGTGTAAACCCAAGTAACAAAGGTGGGGTATGATCCTAACAGCTGTAAGGGTTCAGGCCGAACATTTGAAATGAATTGCAAGGGAATTTTCCCCTTTCTAATCAGTAAAAACTGGAAAATTGGTTGCTTATTATCCTTCACTGTGGTATTAAATCATTGATCTGAAAGCACAATAGTCCTATACAAAATAATTATAATTTTTTCTATGAAGACCTATGGAGATTCATATGGGTGGAGTATGATGATGCCCTGTTTAGTTTACGTTATGAATTGTGGTGGCTGTATTATTTTGCAGGGTTCTCAAAATTCTTTTTGGATGTTCCGTTTTTTCTTGGAAAAGATGAGCTTTTGCTTTTTGATGCTCTCTCTTTCTATATATATGGTGGTTTTTCAGATATAAACTTTTGCAGATCATGATTTGTGCAAGCCAGGGTGGAGTATGATGATTTGTGCTTGTTCTTTTTTTTTTTTTTTTCTGCTTGAGGTTTACACATTCACATAGAAGTACTCATCTGAATAAGCAACAGTCTGTCTTATGTCATTCTATAGTGTCTCTCTCTCTCTACTCTAATGACGTTATGTGATGTTTCCAGGATGCAGCAAAATACAGGGACGAGTTAAAGAGTATATCTCCACACTCCCTCCTTGCATGTTCAAGTGACACAACAACTTTGGTAACATATTACATACTATGAGCAGTTTGTTTTTGTTAATTTATGTTACTCCATTATACTCATTTACAACCATTTCTTCTTTGGCTCAATGGTTTTCTAATATTACTATCAGGCGACTAGCTGTTCGCCATTGCTAACACATTTTAGTGTTAAAACCCTGTTGGCCTGTTCTTAGATGGGGGCATAAATCTATATCAATATCATAAGAATATCTATAAGACACTTAGACGACAGACCTGATGTGACTCATGATCATAAAGATTCAAGAACTGCTCAAATTGGGTGATATTCCTAGTCTTGGGCCAATTACCCATTTGAGACCAAGAGTCAAGAAGTTTCAAAAGGAACTTGGACTTCTTCTAGAATAAATCCCATCCTACATAGATTTAGAATCCATGGTTACAGAGTTGAAACTAGAAATCACATTACTTGAGTGCTGGACAGACCACCATTGAGCTGAGAACAAGGGGCAACTTTTGAGGCTTATAACTTTCGACTGAAGTGGTATCAAATGGCGTGCCATAGTTTGTTGAAAAGCGCTTTAAACGTCCATTTTAAAGCCTTCTGGAGCAAGTCATTCTGGATTTTCCAAGGTGTTTAGTCATGTCGAATTCCTGGTTTCATATCGACTATGAAAGCTTATCAAATTGCATGCCATTGTTTGTTGGAAAGTTAAGTTTCTTGGCTTTTATTTTGTATCTTGAAACATCCATTTTAAAGCCTTTTGGAGCAAGTTATGAATAGATTAGTCCAAGGTATCCAGTTAGGTCAAATTTCAAGTTCCAAGAGAATTTATTGTTTTCTTATAGTTTGGTGATTTATTTATTTTCTTTAGTTCCCATACTTGAAGGTCTCATGTTCTAACTCTATTATTTAAGTTAAAATGTCTAATGTAATGATAGAGCTTGAATTTTGAAATTGAAGTGGCGATTGCATTTTTACACTAAATTGTTATCTAAGCAATGTTCTAATTGTTTAGTGGTGTGTAACATAAATTCTTATCACTCTTCCTTTGAGCGTGACAAATCAAAACTAGCCTCTCTTGTTTTGTGGCGAACTTTCTTTATCAAACAGTGGGTCTTATCACTCTTCTATCTTAGAGTAGGATGAGTTGAAACTAGTCTCTCTTGTTTGTGGCAACCAAGGCTGCTAGTGTTTAGAATCCTAGCTGGAGAAGACGCAGCATGAGGGCTTTCAATAGAACCAACTCAAATTATGGGACTCCAATGAAGGTAAGAAGAGATGATGAGCAACTTATCTTTTGACTGAAGCATTTGAAAGAATAGCAGTGCAATGACCATGATGACAACATGAACTTTAAGCATCACGATGTGGGATATTTACTTGTAATTCGCTGCTTTTTGAATTTACAAGCCAAGGAGAGTAATGAACAACATGAGAACATCTTCCTTCTAGATGTACGATTGATAAAATGGTGTGGAGTGATTATAGATGGAGGGAGCTATACAAATATCACTTCCTCTACTTTGGTGGAAAAGTTGAACTTGACAAATACAAAACATCCTTACCATATAAGTTGAAATTGTCACACCTTGTACGAGCTAGGCTTGCCGTAAAGTTAGCTTTGATCACCATGCTGAACTCAGAGCAAAAACATACCACTAACCAAACTAAAGCAAATGCATTCCTTCGAAGAAAACTCCACCAGTATTATGCATACATCTCAACGAATAACCTGGAGGTCAAAAATTTCAGAACGTGAGCTCAAAATGTAAAGTGGGTATAAGAGATAAGTGCACTATATCAAATAGTATATCTTATTACAGAATCCAAGAAAGAGTAACTAAACACAATCTTCATTTTCTGCCACTTTCGATATGGGGCTTTAGGCAACACCATGATCAGATGGTCATAGCAAGAAATGATACTCATGCTTAAAACAAGAAATCTTTGAGCTTTTTCTTTAGACTGAGAACTTCAATTTAAGGAAACCAAAAGTCAATTAATGATGTCATTCAACTGATATTGAGAATTCATGAACTAGAAAACAATGTGAATCCTTAAAAACGTCTTCTTTTCTTTTCTTAAAATACTTAGGCTGTGTTTGGTACGTTTGTTTTTCATTTTCATTTTCTGTAAAAAAATGCGATTTTCTAGAAAACGTGTTTAGTTTGCATTTTCCAGCCTTGTTTTCTAGAAAAAAAATATAGCGTTTTCTGCAAAACTAGAAAATGAAATAAAGTCATTTTCTAGAAAATGAGAAAATACAGTTTTCTGAAAAATGAAAATAGAAAATAGAGCAAACCAAACGCCCCCTTAATTTGGTAGCATCTGTCCTAGGATGATGCAGAAGATTAGACTATATGGTTTGAGTTCTTGTATCAT
>JAGFNQ010003109.1:213050-261822 GCA_024364735.1 Boesenbergia rotunda
GTGATAACTTGATACCCTTCCGCTCACCATAGCCCCGAGGGCTATTTATGAAGCAATCATGCTTCATGTATTAATGGCCTTAGATAATTTCAATGCATTGTATTTTTATTTGAAAGTATTGTAGGATTTAAATTGATACTAGAAAGGGGGAGGGGTGAATAGCATTACGAATTGAAAAAAACGAGTAGATAGTTATTTAAGTAGTTGAATAGAGTAAGTACAACGGAAATAAATTAAACTTGGACTGATCTAATCAAGTAAGACAGACAATAAAAACATATAATGGATTTAGCTAATAGTTTAAACATGCAAGTTGATCAATCAAACCAAAAGTTTAAACACACAACAGATAAATGTACTTGTTATTTCTAATTACTCCTAGGTGGAGAAACTTTACAGAAAAAAATCTAAAAAGTTTAAGAACAATAAAACAAATAAGACAACACTAAAACAAATAAAATTTGTTACTCTAGGTGTTGCCTATTAGAAATGAAGCGCGAGTCACAATATGTCATTACATAGAAGGCGAAGGAACACTTATAGCATGAGAGCAAGAGTGAATTCTGTGTAGATGAGTGATTTTCAAGCGTTGTCTCAAAACTCTTTATATAGGACTCCTGCAGTTGATTGGAACCTTCCTGATCGCTTGTAGAAGTGCTGATGTGGCTTTTATCCGAAAGATAATGTTAATGAAGCTCTCCAGTAGTCTGTATACCCTTTGGTCGCCTGGGCAGGAGTCAAACTTCATCTTGACTGCCTTGTTTAGATTGCTGTTAATGCCATCTCACAGTCACTACCTGGAAGTTGCTCTAGTCGTTTGTACGCTCTGGTTGCCCCGAGCTAGTTACGGTCGCCCAGACCCTTCGAAATCCCTTCGTCGAGAGTTATAACTAGTCAGCCACCCACGAATTCCATTTGGTTGTCTAGAACCGTCGAACATACTTCCCTGTAGTTGTTACATGTAATAAGTATGATATAGAATGTGAAATTACTCACACTTATTTAACTAGATTTAACCCTTCTAGTTCGGTTTTTGCCAAGCAATAAGCTTTAAGCTGATTTTACACACTTGGACTTTTGTGCCTAATAATCAGCTTCTAACTGATTGCGCACACTTAGACATTCACCTATCATGCAGCTAGGAATTTTGTCAATCAAGTTTTAATCACTTGGACTTGAGTCATCTAGCCTCCGACTAGGAATTTGTTTGCTAACCCTTAATTACTTGAACTTGATTACCTAGCCTCCTGTTAAAAATTTGTTGTTGGGTCTTCAATCAAGACTTAGCTCATGCTTGATCCCCATCAGGACTTTAGATGCCTAGATCCACTAGGACTTAGTCCCTGTCTAGTTCAATCGGGACTTTTAACACCTGTCAAGTATCCTACTAGGTGCAAACTTGATATAATTGGTTAGATCACAACTAATCTAATTTTAACCTTAATTATATATCAAAACTGGGTTTATTTTGTGCACCCAACACAAACAATCTCTCTTTTTGATAATATAAAAACTAAGTAAAAGTTAATAACCAATAATCAGAAATATAAATTAGAATTTGAATTTATATCCACTGCATGAGAAAAATAGAGTTAGTGCATTCAAACATGAATATAACAAATGAAATATAACTCCCTTAATTATTGCTCTCCCTTAATTATTGCTCCCCTTAATTAGATAAGGAATTAAAATTGGGACATAAGAATCAACGACAATTTTATATTTTAATCTTTTATTTTTCTCTCTTTTTCATATATCAAAATGAGTTAAGTCATAAACATAGAGCAAATAATGGAGTCAAAAATAAATCAAGCAGATAAGTTGATAATGGATTTGCAATTATAAACATAGTTTAAGTCAAACCATATAAAGACTAAACAACTTGAGTTAAATAATAGTTCAGTTATATTCAAATGTAAATTATAGGTTAACAGAATAAGTCTAATTATGGCAAACAAAAGAACTAAGTTTGATCTGAAGGCGGTCTTGTATTCTAATTATGTAGGATGCCCCTGATCTTAGCCATCTGTGTCTCCATAAGCTGAAATCCACGAGTTATATTTACCTTTATGCAAGTCGCGGGTTATTCTAAGGTCAACGTCGATGGAGTTGTAGATGCTGGAAATATGGCAAACTGATCTGTATCAATAATGGTCTCAGCGGGTGTCTCGTTAATCTCTGTATGGGTCAGTCAGTCATCTTTTCAGAGTAAGATGTTTCCTCTAAGGACCAGGTTGGCTAAGTTAAATTGTCTATATCGTATCTTGTTAAGATTACTTAAGGGTTGAATCTTTCCTTTGTATGTTATTGAGAGATCCAAAGATGCTAGTAAAGAACGTGACAAGTAAGAGCATAAGGACTTGACGACTAACAATGGTAGATGCAGGAATGATGATTGAATTAAAAATGTGTAGGTTTAAGTTAATATCTCACTTATGACGAAGTACATATAAGAGAAGAGAGTGAAATGGACGCATTATTGCTTGGCTTTGAGCATGAATTAGTATAACATATGAAGCAATAACTTTGTTTAAAACATAGTTTGTGGCTTGAAGTTTACAAGAGTGAAAATTAATTAGGGTTGAATTTCGATTACCACCAAAGAAGTATGTGTACATTAGACTCGAGGTAATGTGTGAAAAGGGACTAGGAAGAGGTAATTGCATATCTGTGAAGTAGTTGATTGTGGAAGAAGATGGATGAAGTTCAAGTTGGTCTCTAATAAGATTAGGTGTAAATGTAATGTTAAAGTTTTCAATTCGAGATGCATAAGTAAGATCATCTAATTTGGTTAGATTGTTATAGAACTCGGCACAGATGTCAAGATTGATTGTTTAATCATAATAGACAAGTTTAGATAATCATTAGAGTTTCCAACTTAATCTTATGAAAACTAAAAAATTTTCTAACTTAATCAATTTTAAAAGTTTTAGCCCTAATTCATATAAGCATTTGGAATTTGGAGGCTATAACCCTAAACATTTCATACTATTCTATGTTTCAAAAATACAAGCAAGTTATCTCTTAGTGTGTTTTGTGAAATGCAAGCTACCTAAATCTATAAATATATGTTGTCTATGGTAAGACTAGGTTAAGTCCATTTTGCAGTATAGAAAATAAAACAAGATTTTTATGAGAAAAATAAAATACTATAATTTTGAAATTATATTTTGAAAATAATAAACATGAAAACATGGTTTGAAATAATCCTAGTCTAACCGTTCAAAAATTTAGCTCCTCCTAAGTTGGAGCTCTGACAGATTTCAATATTGCAATTGGGTTTGCATAGGAAATGTTAGCATTTATGACATGAATATATTGCTTCGGTACCCAATAACAGTTATTTTCTACTTGAGTAACTAAGCATGATTTAGGAACCCAAACAATCTTATTTCTAGCATTTTTTTTAAACTAAAGTAAGATAAGAAACATGGTTTTGATTTTAGCTAAATCCAAGTCTAGTCTTGTTGTAAGTAGCATGTCTGGCTTCAATCATCATGTACAAATATTTTGACTCAGACGTGAACTTGCTTAAGGTAGTTTTTAACTCACTAACTTGGTTTTTCAAATCAGAATTCCCTTCCTCAAGTTTTGACACCTGAGTTGAGATTCCAACTTGACTTACCTGAGTCGGTGAGTCAGTCCTTTCCTTAAGGTCTTTGACCTCCTTAAGCAAAGTCTTAATATTAGACTTGTATTTGGCTAGAGTTTTATTTAAATAAGTAACAGTAGCATATAACTTTTTAGTAATGGGATTTGTTACCTCGTCAGCTGACTCGTTTGAGTTGTTGGCTTGACTTGAGTCTGATACTGAGTTGTATGCATCTTGGATCGCCATTAGTGCTAACAAGTTGACATGATCCGAGTCTAATTCAGATTCGGATGATGACTTGTCTCAAGTTTCCTTCGATGGCTTCTTCATTTTCTTTGTCTTCTTTTCAGGTTCATTCTCTTTCTCCTCTAATAAGGGGCAGTTGGTTCGGAAATGTCCTTTCTTCTTGAATTCGAAGCATCGAACGTTCGCTAGATCCTTATTTGAGATCTTCTTCATGAATCTTTGATTGAATTTCTTTTGTCGGATCATCCTTTTAATAAGTGTGCAACTTCTGAAGAGAGCATCTTTGTCGGATGTTGATTTGAGCTCGTATTTTGATACAGTTTCTTTCTTGGGTTTGGAACTTGGTTTAGATTTACCTGCAATTAAAGTTATATCCTTCTCTTTTTGATAAAGATTAGTTTGTTCATGAAGTTCAAAATCACCAAAGAATTCATCTAATTTAATAATAGGCAAGTCCTTAGATATTTGTACGCATCAACCATAGATGCCCACAAAGTGGTCCTTGAAATGCCATAAGTTCATACCTGATGAAGTCGTGGTTGTCTATCTATTCACCAATTGCATGAATACCATTTAGTATATCTTTAAAACGGTTGTGCAGTTGACTTACTATTTTATCCTCTTTCATTTGGATGTTTTGAAGCTGGCTTAATAATAGGTCCTTTCTAGCAGTTCTTGAGTCAGTTGAACCTACATATAGTGCAATGAGTTTCTCCCAGAGCAATTCAGCGCTGCTGAATTGGGCGACCCACACTGTAATGTAATTGTGGCTCTAGCATTGGCTTGAGCCTTTTTCTTAAAGTTGCTTGTCCATTTTTCAAAAAGAATTGGGATGCCATATGGAGTTTTGGGCATTCATCAGATAGTATCATTAATCAGATAGTATTTCATTCTATTCTTCTAATAGGCAAAATTGTCGTCATTGAAAAGTGATAGGCGGGTTATGCTGAATCCTTCTTGCAAAGACATATATCTGTAAATAAGTCTTTGTTCATGTTGTATTAAAGCTTAAGACAGGATATGAGTTTAGTATGATTGTAATTAGTGTTTGGATTTGGATATGGACTAGGCTTGGATTATTAAATGATTTGATTTGTTTGTCCCTGATTCAAAGAAGTTCATCTTATGTTAGATTCAGGTTTTGCTTTGGGCGAGTTTAGCAAGAGTTTCAAAAATTAGCTTCCAAGTCGTGGTGAGACACGGGTTTTCTTTAGTATCGAAACAACGACCACTTAGACAAAACCTTTTTAAGAAGTAAGAGCTTAATCAACTTTAATACAATGTCTTGGTCTAAGGGGTTTAGAGTGAGGTGAGATAACTTGGCTAAAAGCACCAGTTAGGGAAACCCAACCTAGACATGCAATTATTTAATCTTTCCTAGTTTCTATCAGCTCAACCCGTTCTGATACCAAATTATAGGATTAAAATCAATGCTAGAGAGGGGTGAATAACATTACGAATTGAAAAAAAAAATGAGCAGATAGTAATTAAAGCAGTTGAATCAATCAGAGTGAAACGGAAATAAATTAAACTTACATTGATTCAATCAAATAAGACAAAAACAATAAAAACATGCAAATGATTAATTAAACTAGAAGTATAGACACGCAGTAGATATAAAATGTGATTTTTATTTCTAATTTCTCCTAGTTGGAGAAATCTTAGAGACAGAATCGAAATAGTTTAAGCACAATAAAACAAATAAGGCAACACCAAAATAAATAAAAATTGTTACTCTAGATGTTGCTTGATCAGAAATGAAGCCCAAGTCGCAGTGTGTCGTAGCACAAACGATGAAGGAGCACTTAGAGCACGAGAGCAAGAGTGAATCTTGTGTAGATGAGTGATTTTCAAGTTTTGCCTTGAAATTTCTTATATAGGACTCCTCCGGTCGCCTACAGTCTTTATGGTCGCTTGTGGGGGGGTTGACATGGCTGTAACTTTTATTCATAAGATAACATTAGTGAAGCTCTTCGGTCGCCTGGTCAGGGTCAAACTTCATCTTGACCACTTTGTTCGGATTGCTGATAACGCTATCTTTCGGCTGTTGGAAGTTGCTCTGCTCGCCCCGACCTAGCTACGGTCGCCTAGACTCTCTGAAATTCCTTCGTCGAGAGTTATCACCAGCTAGTTGCTCCCGAATTCCATCTGGTTGCCTGGAACTGTCGAACATGTTTCCCTATAGTTGTTATACGTAATGAGTATGATATAAAATTGCTCGCACTTACTTGACTAGATTTGACCCGTCTAGTTCGGTCTTGCTAACCAATAAGGTTCCAGCTAATTCCACACACTTGAACTTTTTTGCCAAGTAATCAGCTTCTAGTTGATTCCATAACTTGATTCACCTAGCCTCTAGGTAGGAATTTTGTCAACCAACCCTTAATCATTTGGACTTGAGTCATCTACCTTCCAGCTAAGAATTTGTTTGTCAAGCACTAATCACTTGGACTAGAGTCACCTAGTCTCCAGCTAATTGTTGCTTGGTCTTCAATTAAGACTTAGCTCATGTCTGATTCCCCATCTGGAGTTTAGATGTCTAGATCCACTAAGACTTAGTCCCTGGTTCACAACTCTGCACCTGCAAATTTGACACAATTGGTTAGACCACAGCTAACTTAACTTTAACCTTAGTCATATATAAAATTTTGGGTTATATGTTGTACACGAGCACCAACAAGTATGGCTTATCTATAGTGACATATTCTTTTCTGTGTTGTATGGTTGTTTACATGTGTCTAAGATATGTTGTAATAAATAACTTTTACAGGGTATACGCATACAAGTCAGGAGTCTGTATATTGAGAGCCGAAGCCATCCATCTAAAGGGCAATTCTTTTTTGCCTATCGAATACGAATTACCAATAATTCTCAGAACCCTGTTCAACTTCTAAGAAGGCATTGGATCATTACTGATGCTAACGGCCGAACTGAGAATTTTTGGTCAGTTTAATTCTTCTATTTTTAATTTTTGGTCGGTTATTATTATTATTTTTTTGATTCATTCTAGAATCACTTGAATTCTTCCTTGTCTCTTTATTCAGGGGAGTTGGTGTAATTGGTGAGCAACCTGTCATACTTCCTGGAACTGGATTCGAGTATTCCTCAGCTTGTCCATTAAGCACTCCAAGTGGGAGAATGGTAAGCTTAATCAATTCATTTAAAAATAAATATATATCGGAGTAAATAAATCACTAAAATATACAATGAGATAAGACCAGTCTATGTCTATAATACCTCATTGTTTTTTTTTTCAGCTAAGGTTTAAGTCTTTGATATTTTTATGATGCTTTTGTTGACAATCTGCAAGATCAACGTATCTAGAAAATGTTTTTCAATCGGATACAAATCTGACTTTTGGTTCAAGTAACAAATCTTGACATGTGACTCTAAATTTTATACTTTTTTTCTTTTTTGTCATCACTGCAGATTTATTTATATATATATATATATATATATATATATATTCATTGTAATTTGTAAGAATTTTTCTCTAAATATAATATCACAGAATTTTTTTCTCCCTTACTTCTAAGGAGCATTTTATCACATATACTCAGATTTAACGTTGGTTTTGTTCAGGAGGGTGAATTCGAAATGAAGCACATTGATAAGTTGGGTTCGCCTACCTTCAATGTTATGATAGCCCCATTCTCCCTGTCCATGATGGGGGATGACACTGATGGGCCCTTGTAGACTAGAACATCAGTCTGGTCATACTTGTTCACTTAGCCACACAATGAAAAAAATATACTGCAAGAGAAGATTTCTTGAATTTGTAAGTGATAAAATTGGTTGATTATTGGTTTGTGCAAGTAAGTCATGTTAGGAAGTATTTGGGCAATTATGTCCAATTTGCAATTTACAAGTACTAAAGGTCAACCCCTCTCCTCCCCCATGTGAAAAAGAAGATTTGGATTCTTAAATTTTACATGTATTTGTGTGCGCGAACACCATAGCAAGGTTGCTTTGTGGTTTTGCAGCACTATCATGCATTTTGCTCAACGGAATCGATCGTTCTCCTTACTATGCCATTGAAAGGAAAATTACAAACAAGTTCTGAATTGATTGTCTTCCGAAAATTTGAGTCTACTTACATACGCGATTATGCTCTTTTTTTTAATGTATGTTGGTAATTGTGAGGGAGTTGGATAATAACAACATGCAAATCTGAAGTGTGATGTATATTAATCAGGATAGTGCTAAATAACTATAATTTAGTCCGTTAGATTTTTTTTAATTTTTAAATCATTATTAAAATATTTAAATTCAATTATATTCTTTTCTATTTATTGTCATAATAAATTAAATTTTTTCTATTTATTTCATATAAATTATATCCATTCTTATTTTTTATATTAAATTAATTTTTTAACTTATAAAAATCTATTATGATTTTTTAAATAATTTTTAATATCATTAAATATGTTTAAATTAAATTATAATCTTACATTTTTATTTCATATTAAATTATATTTTTTAAAATTTATTTTTATATTAAATTATTATTTTTTATTTATAAAAATTTATTCTAGCGAGTTAGATTCTAATCATCTAGAATTACCGTATTAATCATGTGTTCATTTAGGTGGCTCCTAGCTTGGATCTGAGAAGAATGTGTCTGCGGTCCAAGTTATCCTATCAGATTATCTTTTTCAAATACAGTGTCGCTTTAGAATATTCTACATCATGAATATCATTGTGTAGTCTGTATTAGACCCGACCACGGTTCGAAATCGACGGTTCGACGGTTTAGAATTGCCGGTTCGACGGTTCGTGGGAGGTCGACCCTTAACCTTAACCGCCCAAGACGGTTACGGTTCACGGTTCGGAACCGCCGGTTCATGGTCCGGTTCACGGTGCACCACGGTTCGTCACGGTTCAAGATTATTATATTAAAAAAATTAAAAATTAAAAATAAAATTTAAAAAATAAATTTTATTAAAAAAGGGTTTGCACTTATATAAGTTGCCTACGTATCCCCTTAGGGTATAGGGGAATCAAAGCCCACGTAGTTCTTTTACATTTTTACCCTTTTATATTTTTTTACATTTTTTACATTTTTACCCTTTCTCACTCACTTGCATTTCCTCCTGTTCCCGTTGTATTTGTTCCTTCGGTATCAAATTCTTCGACTTCGTCTTCTGAAAGTTGCATTCCTTGGATTCGCTTCTCGGCTCTGGTCCAATTATCAAGTAATGCTTGAGCTTCCAATGAGTCGGGAGACATAGTTGATCGTCGTTCATCTAATATGTTGCCGCCGGCACTGAACGTCTGCTCCACAGCAACAGTCGACACTGGAGAAGCTAAAATTTCTTTTGCGATCACGGAGAGAACGGGAAAGCTTTGAGCCTTCTGTGACCACCACTTCAAGATGTCGAAGTCTTCGTTATCTGCTTCATTAAAATCAAAAGAAGTCGTAAAATAATTCTCAAGTTCCTGTGTGGAACTTGAGGATCCTCGTGGACGTTTCGTCCGTTCTTTTAATAAAAGTTGGGCTTTTGTAAGTTTTAAATTAGTAGTAGTAGGTTGTTGTGTTTCAGAAATATTAGTTTGTGTTCCATATTTAACATAATATTGATTATAAAGATCATATAAATAATTTTTAATATTATATACAATATTAGCTGGATCCGGAGAGGAAGAATCCTTAATAGGAATTAATGCGTCATAATATAAAGTTAGCATTTCTTGTAAAACTTCTAATTTAAATCTAGGATCTAAAGCAAATGCAATTAAATAAATTTCAGGAATAAAATAAAAATATTTTTCCCATTTAGTTTTCATAGCTAATATATATAAAGTTAAAGCTTCATTATTTACATGTTCATTTAATATTAATACTATACTACAAAAATTCACTAAAATTAAATGAGCAGTGGGATAATAAACACCGGAAAGTTGTTCAGTTGCATCGTTAAAACTTTTAAAATTTCACAAATACTACTACAAATATTCCATTGTTGTGAAAATAAATATATATTAGTATTACTATTTTGTGCAAAAAATAAACATAATAAATCTTTATATTGAAAAGAATCTTGTAATAATTGATATGTTGAATTCCAACGTGTTGGAACATCACGTGGAAATTTTTTTGGTCGCATTCCATTAGCTTTACAAAATCTACCCCATTGTTTCATCATAGATGGATGGGACCATAAGTATGAAATTGCGGTTCTAATTGGTTGAATATAATTTTATAAAAGTTTTAATCTATCTTGAACACATAAATTTAAAATGTGGCATACACAACGAATATGAAAAAATAAACCACCAATGACAGGTTGACAAATAAATTTTAATTCATCTATTGAAGCGGTATTAGAACTAACATTGTCTAATGATATTGAAAATATTTGATGAATCAATCCATATTCTTCTAAAACTATGTGTAATAATTGTGCAATGTTATGAGCAGTGTGTGATTCATCAAAAACTCTATAAGCTAATAATCTTTTTTGAAGGATCCAAGAGTTATCAATCCAATGGCATGTTATACCCATATAAGAATGAGTTTGCCAATGATCACTCCAAATATCGGAACATAAAGAAATTTTATTATTTAATTTACTAAATTCTTCAATTAAATTCTTTTTTCCTTGTTTTACTAATCTTTTAATTGTACGAGTTAGTGTAGTCCTAGGTACACGTTTAGCAGCAGGATTAAGAGATTCTTTACAAAAATCTTCAAATGGGTATTTAGATCCAAAACTAAAAGAAAGATGTTCTACGGAAACAAATTTAGCTAATGATTCTCTTAATTTATTATCTGAATATAAAAATAAACCAGAATCAGTACTACTACCGCTAGAAAATCTAGATAATTGTGTTTGAGAGCGATCAAGCTCATATTCCGTCGGGTGCTTCGTTTCTACATGTCGTTTCAACAACCCATAGCCGCCGCCGGCTTGGAATTTGTAGGAAGCATTACAATGCTTGCATTTTGTACGCATTTCTCCCGACAGAAGTGTGACCTTCTCAAAATGTTTAGTAAAAATAGACGATTTTAAAGGAGGATTATCCCGAACCTTAGAAGTAATCGCATCGGTACTTCCTTGTGTTTCGGGGATCGGAGGGCGTTGGGGCTGAGCCTCGGTCTCATCATCGGTGGATTGAATTTGAAGATTGGGATCCTCGTATGCAATTTCTTTTCCCCTCCGAGATCGAGATAATGAAGCTCCGTGACTCCTTCCATTATCGTCGATGAAGAACGCGGAGAGAAGTTGAGAGTTAGAGAGTTGAGAATGAGAGATTGAGAGAAGAGAAGTTGTGTTGTGAGTGAAAATGATGAAATGAGCTCCCTATTTATAGAGTTCGGATCGTAACGGTCACTAAATCATAGCCATTGATCAAAAAACGGTCAAATAATCTCATCCGTCCAAAAAAAAAAACAAAAAGTCTCCAACGGCACTGAACCGGCGGTTCAGTGCCGTTGGAACCGGCGGTTAACGCCGGTTCACGGTTCTGGGGGGGCTGGAACCGGAACCGGGTCAACGGGCCACCCGGCCCGTTGACCCGGGCCGGGTCCGGGCCCGGGGTCGGGTCTAGTCTGTATGACTCTTGTTTCTCTACAGATAGTAAGATTAATAATATAATTTATACCAGTGAACTATGATATGATCGAAATCATATAAATTACTTTTGCTTCTATTTTAGAATTGTCGGCGACACTAGCTTTCTTGAACACTTTGAATCTACAAACGACATTTTTTTCATAGGAACTTTAAGACCGTCTCTTCAATGATCTAGCCAATGGCTCAGCCTTATCATTTTGAGTAGTAGTCAATGGCTATGAGGAGGAACTTTTGTGAGAATTCCATCGAAAAGGGATCCACTGTGTCTATAGCCTCCATTGGTCAAAGGGCAAGAGTATGTTATGTCTTTAGGAATTCGGCCATTTGTCGCAGGAGTGAGTGGTGTTTTTGGCAACTGAGGCAGACGAAGCAGACAATAACCATCTGATCTACCTCTTGTTATAGGATTGACTAGAAGTATATGTTAGCGACAGTTGTCGGGCTAGGATTCTCCCCCTTACATGACTTTCATAGCTGGCCTCGTGGATCTTCCGTATTATGTAGTCGGTTTTTGTCGAACCCAAGCATCGTAGCAACGGATGGGCGAAGGCTCTTTTTTGAGGACATCCCCAACCAAAGTAAAGTACGTTGCTCTTCTCCTTAGCCTCTGCGCTTGTCCTCGGTTTGCGAGAAGTCTGCCATGCTTTAGGAAGACTAGTATCTCATTGCTCCAATCGCCCAACCTGGCGTTGGTTGCTTCACAAGTCGGAGGCAGGTCAATCTAGGCAACCACTAAGCTACCCACTATGTTTTGTTAATTCTAATGCATGAAATCGTGAACGAATCTACGATATTGAAAAACGGTAAACACTTACAGTGGTTTCAACACGTCCTTCGTTGTTCTTCGTGCTTGTCGTCGGAAGAACGATCACAGGTCGAAAAGTCGTTCAGCCTCCACAAATCAAATCCCACTGCCTATGGATGATCTCCACCTCTTAGAGCTTTTTCCTTGCTCTTGTTTTTCACTTGCTTGAATGAATCCCTTACCCCTTTCTTATATAGGGGAGTAAAGGGGTGTAGAAGAAGTGGAGAGGGAGGGACAACGAGTCCACTCCCTGGCAACGTGTGCAATAATTGCACACGTTGTCCACTTCTTACATCTCCCACTCATACAAGTCAAGTCACATAGACAATATAGGAATCAGGTCACAAAGACCATATAGTCACATAGACTAATAGATCATCCAATTCATACCTTTAGGGAAAATGATTCGTGCGACAGCAAGCATACCGAACAATCATTGCTAAGAAAGTTGTGACACTTAACTTAGCTGCTCTCTGAGCAATCAATACTAAGAAAGTTATTACACTTTGCTTAGTCGCTCTATCACATGAACCAGAGACATCAATCACTTGCTTTTATCCCAGACTAAAACATTTACATCAATATGAACATCTCTAATCCCTCGTAATGACCATTAAGTCAAGAGCATGTTCAGTATTTCCATTCAATACAATTATTCACAATCACATTTTAAGTACTCAACAAAAAATGTAATTGGTCGACCAGTGAATAAGTGTCAATAATGAAAATCTCTCTTAGTCTTCCTATTTAGCTTGAATTTATTCATTCTAATCAGTTGCTTTCCTAGTTATGCTCCATAGACCGAATCATCCATAGCCAATAGGAAACATGCTAAGGTAGCAGACATGATTAAAATTTCAAGCAGACAGCTAAATAGTCACATAGGGTAAATCTGAGATTAACTTATAATCTCAAGGGTCTCACATAGTAGAGAAGCAGAGATCCATTCTCCTACTACCCTTATTGTCGCTATAGCACATGTGGTATGAATCACATGCTATGATGTTTTTCTCTTTTAACAAAAAGAGTGCATGTTTCTCAAAATTAACATCGTACAGATTTGATCTAGACATACCTAATGTCTAATCCTGCATTCAACTTATGAATTTCAATCTGGCTTTCAGCAGATTCAGTAAATGGTGGGTTCATTTACTCCGATCATTACATAAATGATCTCATCTTGATACAAAATCAAGGCGACTCCAACTTATGAGTATGTCTCTATTTATAGCTACATAAGCTATCCCATAAGTAATAGTCTTACCTCTATTTATACTCAACAAATAGAGATGATTGTCCATGTGAGTAGACCAATCTCAACCTGCCAACATGCTTATCGAGACTTTATCCAAAATGAAACACCAATATACACTGAATAAATCATGACACTTTCATATATTTGATTGTTTTACAATGTGTTACATTTTACGAAGTCCCAAAGACTTCATAAAACCAAGAAATGACTCTTTAGTCAATGACTTAGTAAAAGGATCTGCAAGCATAGCACGGGTAAGAATATACTCAAGGACTACATTTCTTTTGTCCACAATATCCCTTACATAATTATATTTAATTTCTATGTGCTTGCCTTTACTGTGATATTTGGGATCCATGGAAAAAGCTATTGCAGCTTGATTGTCACAATACAATGTAACGGGACTCCCACTATCCTCAGCAATCTTCAAATGCTTCAGGAACCTTCTTAACCAGACAACTTCTTGTACAGCCGCTGCACAAGCCACATATTCGGCTTTCATTGTCGACAGTGCTACACAAGCCTGTTTCTTGCTATTCCATGAGATGGCGCCACCATTCAGCAAGAAAGCATAACCCAATGTGGATTTTCTGTCATCAAGGTCTCCTGCCCAATCTGCATCTGTATAGCCTTTCAGACTTAACTTTGATCCTTGGAAGCAGAGACAATAATCTGCCGTCCCTTTGAGATATCTGAATATTCTCTTCACCGCCTTCCAGTGTCTCGATCCTGGGTTTGACTGGAAACGGCTAACCAAGCCAACAGCATAGCTGATATCTGGGCGTGCACACAACATAGTGTACATTAAGCTACCAATGACACTGGCATATGATTTTTTCTTCATATCGGCTATTTCATTAGGAGTCTTGGGATACATATTTTTGCTCAGAACAGTGCCTCTCGCTACAGGAGTTTGTTCAATGTTGCAGTTTGACATATTGAAGTGTTGTAACATCTTAGTAATATAAGCTTCTTGAGACAAACCCAAAAGTCTTTTTGATCGATCTCTAATGATCTTTACACCTAAGATGTACTCGGCTTCTCCCATATCTATTATGTCAAATTGTGATGAAAGCCACGATTTGATTTCTATCACAAACTGTATGTCATTTCCAGCTATTAGCATATCATCAACATATAACGATAATATGATCATCTTTCCTTTATCCTCCTTGAGGTATATACAATGATCCTCATTGATCATTTCGAAACCATAAGATAAAATAACTTCATTGAATCTTATGTTCCATTGTCTCGACGCTTGCTTTAGCCCATATATAGACTTTTTAAGTCTACATACTTTTTCCTCTTAGCCATCAGCAATATAACCTTCTGGCTGTGCCATATAGATTTCCTTGTCAAGATTACCATTAAGGAAAGCCGTTTTTACATCCATCTGATGTAATTCCAAATCATAATGTGCTACTATAGCTAAAATGACACGTATTGACACAAACTTCACAACAGGGGAAAATGTTTCTTCAAAATCAATACCCTCCATTTGGGTATATCCTTTTGCAACCAGACGAGCTTTGTATCTATTAATCGATCCATCTGCCTTCCTCTTGATTTTGAGAATCCACTTATTCCCAATAGCCCTTCGGCCTGGAGGAAGATCGACTAAATCCCAAACATGATTCTTTCTCATAGACTCCATTTCTTCATCCATTGCAATTCTCCATTTTTCTCTAACTGAGCATCTCAATGCTTCCTCAACCGTTCGAGGTTCCTCATCGTCAATAGGGAGAATCATTAATGCCTCATTCTCAATGTCAAACCTTCTTTTAGGAATAATCTTGCGATTACTCCTTCGCAGGTCTGACTGTTGAGGAACTGAAACTGATTCATTCATTGGCAAATCACTCCCACTAGGTAGACTAGATTCATGTTTCTTCTGTGATTCCTGATTTGTTGATAAAGGAACAATATCCTCCTCCTCTATAGCAAATAGAGGAATCGATTTATCAACTTCACCTCTTGTTGGGAACTCAGTTTCGAGAAAAATTGCATCTCTAGACTCTATTTCAGAGATGGTTCCATCTTACTGCTCACCAATAAAGACATAACCCTTAGAAGTATCAGAATACCTTACAAAGATACACTTTTTACCCCTTGGTCCTAGTTTTCCATATTTGTGAGTCTTATCATGAACGTAGGCAGCTGACCCCCAAGGTCTCAGATTACTCAAATCTGATTTTCTGTCTGTCCAACGTTCATATGGTATAGATGGAATAGACTTAGAAGCACTCGGTTAAGTATATAGGTAGCAGCTAATAATGCATCTCCCCAATAGGAAATAGGTAAATTAGCTTGAGCCATCATAGACATAACCATATCTAGAAGAGTTCTATTTTTTCTTTCAGCAACCCCATTTTACTGTGGAGTTCCAGGGATCGTTGCTATCTAATAATCCCTTTCTCGTAACATATTGTCTTAAACTGATCAGACAAATATTCACCTCTACGGTCAGTGCGTAAGGTTTTAACCTTACGATCCAATTGATTCTCAATTTCGTTCAAATAACGTTTGAAGCAATCTAATACTTCATATTTATGAGAAATCAAATACACATGACCGAAACATGTGAAGTCATCAATAAATGTAACGAAATAGGAACCTCCATGTCTAGCCTTCACATTCATTGGACCACATACATCCGAATGAATTAATTGCAATGGTGAATCAACTCTAATAGCCTTACCAAATGGTTTCCTTGTTGCTTTTCCAGCAAGACAATGCTCATATATGGACAGGTTAATCTTAGCATGAGTGCCCAATAGACCCTCCTTAGCTAATCTATTCATCCGTTCTTGTCCGATATGTCCTAGTCTAGCATGCCAAACTTCCTCATTAATATTAGCATCACTAGTAAGAGCAATGTTTGAAAAACAACTATTAATTCCATAATTAATATCTTGTTCTACATCAAGAACCATGAAACCATTCATTACATAACCACATTCAATTAACACGGAGTTAATACGAAGTTCCACGCAACGACTGAAAAAATTTATACAATAGCCTAAATCAAGAAGACTAGTTACAGAAACTAGATTCCGTCGAATCTCAGGAGCATATAGGACGTCATGTAGAAACAAGGTACGCCCACCACGAAGGTTGAGTTTGCAAGTGTCAATTCCTTTGACTTCAATTCTTGCATTATTTCCCACATGTATCCACTTATTGCCAGCTGGTACTCGACGGTACTCCACGTATGTAGCTCGATCACGAGCTACATGGTTCGTTGCTCCTGAATCTATAATCCACAAAGGATAAGAATCAGCCAACAACACTGAACTAGCAACATAATGCTCGTGAATAGAAAATAAATATGGATCTACCTTTTTTGGCTCAGTACATTCCCGAGCAAAGTGGTCTTTCTTGCCACAGTTATAGCAAGTCAACTTGCTCTTCGATTTTGTAAATTAGAGTTGGTTTACAAAATCAAGTGGTAACTACGTTCCCACTCATCCTCCGTATATCCAATCTAATAAATATTTATTAGTTATTTTACATACATCCCATTATATGAACTAATCATAAATGAACTTATCATTCAAATGAAATGAACTAATCATTAAGAAGTTTTGTTAACACATACCATAACCTTTTGAAAAATTGTTCGTACAAAACGACAGTAACTTACTACATGACTAAAAAAAGCTGAGCAAATACTGTTTGTACATAACAACAGTAACTAAGACAAACTCTAATAAACTAGATAAGTTAGTACTACTCCCACTAGGACAAAGACTAGCGCGGTGGTAAATACTATCCCTATCATCCCAGACTTGATGAGAGGTAGATTAACTTCAGGATCCTCCACCGATTCTATAGGATCTTCCTCGATTTCTTCAATTGGATCCATCTCGAATTCCTCCGGATCCTCCTCGAATTCTTCAATTGGATCCATTTTTGGATCCTCTTCGAATTCTTCAATTAGATCCATTTTGAATTCTTCAGGATTCTCCTCGAATTCTACAATTAGATCCATTTCTGGATCCTCTTCTAGTTCGTCCTCAGAGTCTTCCAGATCTTCTTCCGAAAAATTTTGGCGAAGTAGTTCTCTACACAGCTCGGTATATGTGATTCGCCCTTCAAAGCATCCCCAGATGCATTTTGCAGCTATTCCACCACGCCTCGGCAATGAACGAATCAATGCCCCGATCCGGTAGTTATCTAGTACTGGAAACTCTTCCTGCTCGAGTTTCCAAAATAGACGATCAAGCCTTCCCATATGCCCTTAGATTCCAAGACTTGGGCGGTAGCCAATCTCCTCTATCTGCTCTCTTAGCTCATTCCGTCGCACATCGCGACGAGTCATTGTGGTAATAAATCTGGGCATCTGGAATTGAAATACACAATGTCAGTATAAAACCGACAAACCAGTAACAAAACTGGTTTAATTCAATTCACAATTATGCATAAACCCACAGAGTCATAAGAAAAACAAATTTTCTTAATTTGGGGAAGCTTTATTGACTGACACATTAGGCTGATTGATTAGGAAACCGAATTCTTAGTCTGGGTCCATTTAATTCAAAGTTAATCGAACCAAACAAATCAGCTCTGGTTTTGTATTAAACTGATCTGATTAAATTAACTAGTGGTTTGAACTAGATTCTGATCTTATTGGATCAATTTAGTCTAGTCAAACCAATTAATGGTTCGAACTAGACATAAACATAGTTGGATCAAGTTGGTCTGATTAAATTAACTAATAATTTAAATTCCAGTTGAAATGAACCAACTTAATCGGATTTAATAAATTCTAATTAAAATCCAATCCATTTAATCAAATTTTGGTCTATTTTCAATAACCAATAGCCAAATTTTAATACAAATTCAACCAAACAATAAGATATTAATTAAAGCACAAAGCTAATTAATTTAATCGAAGGAAAAAAACATACAATTTTACTGTATCTATGGCCTTAATTAACATGCAAAAAAAAATTTCCTTTTTTTTTAAAGTTTTCTTCCACCATATTTTTTTCGGTTTTCTTTTTCGAGTTTGGTTTCGCCGTCTATGCCTTTCTTTTCGGCCGTCCACTACGATGCAGACGTCGGCCGCCGTGAATTTTTCACCGCGACGAACGCGGTTAATCGCTAGCATGCAACACGACCGAGTGGGATTGACGGTTCGCGACACTAACAATTAGTTTACCGACTCGAAAGAAATCCGCCGACACAAAGTTGAGATTTTCCGGCGAAGTAATTTCATGCTACTTAAAACCTTATGGCTCTGATACCATTGTTAATTCTAATGCATGAAATTGTGAATGAATCTACGATATTGAAAAACAGTAAACACTTACAGTGGTTTCAACGCGTCCTTCGTTGTTCTTCGCGCTTGTCGTCGGAAGAACGATCACGGGTCGGGAAGTCCTTCAGCCTCCACAAATCAAATCCCACTGCCTATGGATGATTTCCACCTCTTAGAGCTTTTTCCTTGCTCTTGTTTTTCACTTGCTTGAATGAATCCCTTATCCCTTTCTTATATAGGGGAGCAAAGGGGTGTAGAAGAAGTGGAGAGGGAGGGGCAACGAGCCCACTCCTTGGCAACGTGTGCAATAACTGCGCACGTTGTCCACTTCTTACATGTTTGGACAACAATTTCTTCCTCAGACCACTGGGCAATGCTGTTTACCATTTTAGTTAACTTATCTATTTTCGATTCTTCTCTCGAGATAACTCTGAAGGTGAATTATTTGTGTAATCGGTTTTGGAATTTTGATATTTGTTTGAAAATATGTTTAAATGGAGTTGGTTAAGGTTGACCAAATTAGTGAGAAAATTCCAGTAGTAAATATTGACGGGATGTTTGGAAGTGAATTGGTGAGAAGTTTCAGCAAGTTAATGTTAATTGGATACTTGATAGTCAAGTCAAGTGAGAAGTCCTAACAAATCAAGATGCACTTAGGCAAGTCAGGTCTGTTAGGACACGTTGAGAACTAGAGAGGGGAGGGGGATGAAGAGCTTTGATCGCTTTGTTGATGATTTATTGAAGCGGAAACTTTAAACAATCGTTAGCATCTTCATTTATTTGGTATCCATCTCCTTAAGATGATTAATCCAAGGATCCACACTGTGCACGCAGCTCCACTATCAATACACTCCTCGGAAACCATTTGGAGGTGAAGAAACCTTATAAAAGCTCAACTACAAGAGATACAACAAGAAATGCAAATTAATTAGGTTTTATATAAAATTGAAAACGATTACAAACACACGACCTTGCTTTTCTTGCTTGTATTTTCCTCTTGAAGCACTTCTCTTCCAACTTCTCAAGAGCTGGTATGAAAGTTGTGTTCGAGTTTTGCTTTCAATTTGTGTGAAAATCCCTTTTCTAAGATTCTCTGACGCCCTTAATCGATTCAGCTTTATCCCAATTGATTGCCACGTCGAATTCGATCGCTATCACCTGTGCAATGATTATTTTTCAAATATTAATCGATTGACATATTGATTAAGAAGCTCAGAATCGATTACGCAATCGATTCTGTAACTGTCTACATGAGAAATCATAGCCAATCGATTGAACCAATTGATTAGCTTTAGCGGAATTGATTAGGCCAATCGACTCAGGCTTTTCTCTTGCGAAGACAGCTTCTCCCAATCGATTACCTAATCGATTGGGAGTGGCTGAATTGATTGCTTAATCAATTTACCAACTTTTTATGATCTTGCGAAGAGCACAACTCAATCGATCATCCAATCTATTAGAGTTGGCTTAGTCGATTGCCCAATCGACTAACCACTCTCCTAAATCCCAAAACCCTGGTTGTAGGCCTCTTTGCCCAACCCAAAGTCTTCCATGACTTGTTGGGATTTTTTCACCAAGTGTCTTGTCGACCCTTGACCGACTTAGACTTTTCTTTACCTAGTTCCCAACTAGGACTTCATTCATGTCAAGTGTTTAACTCTCAACTAACCCACCTTGGTCTTAACCTAGTTTTCAACTAAGTTTGCCTAATCCCACTAGGGCTTCACTTATGTCTAGTGGTTAGCTCCTAGCTAACCCTCCTCGAACTTAACCTAGTTACCAACTAGGTTTGCCTAGTCCTATTAGGACTTTCTTTGTGCCTAACCTTCGAGTTAGTACTTCACCAGTCAAGTTTTCGGTCAACCTTGACCCACTTGCTTTATCATTTACACATTGTCCAAACATTATTTTCAAACATCAAAATTCAAGCTCAAGCCAACCCGAGCTTAGTTAAATTGGTCAACTTTGACCCAAGGATGATTGCACCAATAACCTAGTGGGTCCTTTAATAAAGACTCTACCATAAAGCAAGTTTGAGAGTCACGTCCAGGCCTACGGTGTTGAACACCATGGCGGCCGGCGTTAGGTCAAGTGGGAGTATGTTATATCTAAGAAATGCCCTAAGACAATTGCTTTAAGCAATGTATTATTTATTGGATAAATATAGTTTCACTATTTGGGTGCATATACTTCATGTGTATGATTACATTTTAAACTCATTTATTAAACGTCCACAATACGATTCATAACTCATAATTTGATCACGACTAGTGAGTATCTCTACATGTGCAATTATGAAGATATTGAATTCTTCCCTAGTCAACAAATTGATGTATTTGGACATTATTAATTCTATGAGACTAGCACGGGTTATATTTCGTAGTTTATCCAAGCATCTGTTCCTCACTGCTTGTGACATTGAGATGTCAAGAGTTAAACGTGGATGCTAGTTATAGTAACTAGTTCACTAGAGTGCCTGTTATAAGACTTCTATTAGTATTAGTCCTAGAGCCAATTATGAGATGATTGACTAGTAAACTTTTTTATCATATTTTATTAATAAAGATTACGTTTTGGTTATGATATGTACTTCATATGTTGTCAAATGAATAAGTATAATAATATCCTTGGGTAATAGGTTCTAATCTATATTGTATTAATTGGTTGAATTGATAGTAAGATGATGTAGAGAACACTACTCTTTACTATTCCTAGTTAAGCTTTAATATATAGGGACAACATTAATGCCTTGAGACTAGTATGTTGGTCAATTGATGACTTAATTTCATAAGTCATGGATATGAGATATCAAGTTGACATATGAGTATATCTTAGATAATATGTACTGAATTGACCCACCATGAGAAAGTTTCAGGGATCGTTATATGAGTGTCATAAACTTTCTCATAGTGACTAGTGGTATGAATAGTTCTTAGACTTAAAGTCATTATGGTTCCCTACATAAGGAGTTGTAGACTTTGGTCTCGTCAAATGTCATTCGTAACAGGATGAACTATAAAGTCGATAATTGGGTATGCAACAAATTATGTGGAGGGATATGAGTGATGTAGATGAGATATATTCCTTCCATATGACGGGAGTGATATCTATGGGCCCCTTGATTGAGTAGGACTATTAAAATGTATGACCATGCTCAAATGAGTCAATATGAGATATTGAACTCATTTGGTTGAGTGAGTGTACTTGAAAATCAAGAAATACAAAGATTGATAAGAGGATAACACGGTCTATGCCTTATTGATCAATCTAGATATCAAGAATAGAAGGACAAAGTCATACAAGATAATAGACACGAAAAGGTTAAGTTGGTGTAGGATCGTAGAGTACTGAGAGAAGGGCAGGGGAAATCTCGATTGTTCGTGAATCTTTCTTTTTGTTTAAAAGTAAAACAAAATAAAGTAAGGTAAAGTAGCGGAAAATATGAGACACTTTTCTTTTTACTTGGTTCGGAGCCTTCGACAACTCCTACAACAAGGCCCATAATCCTTGACTGCTCTCGATGAACAATCCACTATAAACCTTTCTCCGAAAACCTTTCGAAGAATATGATGTCGTATAAAATGTAAGGAGAATTTAGTAACAACCTACTAATCCCCTTTTGAAATATAAGTGCAAGTATAAGCAAGAAAAATCTAACATAATATCGACAAAAGGGTAGAAGATGAGTATACAATTTCGAAGTGATCCTGGAGTCGTAATAGTAGTCTTTGAGCAGTTCGTTGACGCAGAGAATCAGCGGAAGTTGTTCTGTTGAACACTGGTCTCGAGCTCCTTATACAAGCCTCGTTCAATCGACTGAAAAGTCGTTCCGTCGACTGAACCTATCGGTCAACTGAACCTCCTATTTAGTCGATGGATTCCCATGCCTTTCCTTGTATTCGCTGCTCGGCTGTGATTTGCTGTCAATGCAATAAATGTGATCCGTCTATCAAACCTCTGATCAGTCGATGGATAGAATTTTCTTTTGCGTGCTCGCTCCATACCAAATATGGGTCCATTGACCGATCCTCATGATCAGTTGACGGATAACTCTGGAATATACTAAATCTGGCTCGTGGCAGTACTGCTCAGGCTTTATTAGTCAACTGATCTAGGTGATCAGTCAACTAATCCCACGGTCAACTGAGTTTGACTGATCTGCAAGAATTTGTTAGAATGGTATAACATGTAAAGTAATAACCCTGTAAAATAGCGTTAGAACAAATATAATACATAAGCATGCATGAGTAAATAACAGTAAGAACTATTCTGATCTCAATTTAGAAACCTCCGTAGATTTCTCTAGTTGGATTAGTGCCTAAGGTTATCCCAAAGGGACTCGACCTCATAGCTCTCTCCTCCAGAAGCTTACCTCACTCACTTGCCAAACATTAGGTCTCCTAGACCTGTCTGGACTTTAGCTTGGCATCAGATCGGCTTGCCAGGGCTTCCACTTGCTTGGTATCGGGTCCTCCAGACCTACCGAGACTTCCTGCCAAAGGTCAACCCATTTGAACTTTCTGCCTAGTTTTCACGATCTGCCAAGACTTCTTGCCTAGTATCGGGCCCTGCAGACCTACTAGGGTTTCACTAAGGTAATCTTCCTGCACACTAGATCAACACATCATATAACAATAAGACTTAACTATGAATCTTTGCTAACATCAAAATACATGTTCAACTGTGATGTAACCTGCACCAACAATTGGATCTCGATATTCTCATCACTTGGGTAGAAATTGTTGAGGCAATATGTGATCAGGAGTGATCATGTGTTTTGATGTTTGGGCAAAGGGTTTAAGTTAGGCTTTCTCTTGTGTACTAATATGTATATGTGAGTGTGCAGGTTGTACAGGTTTACACATATTGACTTGGCTGGACGGCTTCGGTATGGTGAAGGGTTGCATGGAGACAAGCTGGAGGCTTGTGTGCACCCGAGGGACCTGATATAGCAGGGATGATGAGCCGAGGGGCGCGGACTTCGAGACGTACGTGAAGGATGGCATGGAGACAAGCTGGAGGCTTGTGTGCATCCGAGGGACGAGGGCCGAAGATGAAGATGGCGCGAATGCAATAGTCAAGGCTGCTAGTGAAGAGTCAGCTGAGGCAAGGGACAAAAGCCGAGGAAGGAGGACTCCAAGGGCGAGCCAGGAAGTGGACTTCAAAGGGCACACGTGAAGGGTGGCATGGAGGCAAGTCGAGGACGTGCGCGCGCATCCGAGGGACGACAGCCAGTGAAAGAGGACTTTAAGGGGCAAGCCAATGGAGTGGACCTGAAGGCACGCGTGGTGGAGGGTCAAGAGAGTGAGTGGGAGTGCTGTTGTAAGCTGGGCAGTCGACTGGGGGTTGTCCAGTCGACTGCCAAAACTCACAGTAGGTTCTTGACCCTGTACCAGTCGACTACCATTCTAGCAGTCGACTGGTAAGTCACCAGAATTCGAATGTTGGGGCTGTCAACGGTCGAATCTGAGTGGTGGCAGTCGACTGCCCTGGGACCAGTCGACTGCCAGCGGGTTTTCCAGCCCGAGTTCTATTTAAAGAGGACTCGGTTAGGGCTGGGGTTCTTGACGAAACTCGCTTGGGTAAAGTGAGTTAGTAGTCTCTTGTGCCCAGAAAGTGTCCAAGGTGTTGTGGCGAGGTTTCTCCACCCACAAGGAGCGACGAGGGCTAGCCGGAGGTTATCCGGGGAGTGATCCACCGACGGATTCTTGGATTAGTCACCCGACCGGGGTGGATACCAAGTAAAATCGGTTTGTTAGCGTTGTTTGCTCTTTTTATTATTGTTTTCGCTGTGCAACTAACAACGTAGGTACAAGAACGAACCGGGAATCGCTATTCACCCCCCCTCTAGCGACCCGGAAACGATTCTACAGTTGGTATCAGAGCAAGGACCGCTCTTGATCGGACTAACCGCCGAGGGAGCACACGCTAGAGGAAAAGAACCATGGAAGAAAAACTTGGGGAAGACATCTACACTCCACCACCCTACGATCATGAAGACTTCAACTTTTGGAGGGCGAGAATCGAGATTTGGTTCGGGATGGATTGGGCATGTCGAATCGCGATTGAAGAGCCATATGAGATTCCAAGGGATAAGCACAGAAAGAGGCTTAGGACTAGATATTGGAATCAAGAACAACAAGATCAATCCAAGGCAAACGAAAATGTAATGACAATTTTAGTTAATCTTTTGCCTAACAATGTTCTGAGTTGTGTAGGTAAATATCAAAATGCATATGAATTGTGAAAGAAATTCATGAGAAACCTACACAATCTCAAGAGTCCAAAGAGATGTGTCAAATGGTTCAAGAAGAAGAAAAAGGAGAAGAATTGACCATCTCATCATGCGAAGTGGAAGAAGAAAGTGAGAGGTCATCTACCTCATCTAGAGAAGAGGAGGAGGTCACCACCTCAAGGATTGAGGGGAGGAGAGACCCTCAATCATACAAGAACAAGAAGAAGCCTCTACCTCCACCAAAGCAAGGAAAAAGGAACACATCACATGCTTTGGTTGCAACGAAAAGGGGCACTACAAGGACAAGTGTCCGAAAGGTAAAAAGGAGGTACACTCTAAACCTATTTCAATTAAATTAAATTCTAACATAAAGTGTAGAACTGGAGAAACCCAAGAGAAGAAGAGGAGGATTCGATGCTTCACGTGTGGTGAACTAGGGCACTACCACACCAAGTGTCCAAGGAAGAAAGAGCTCAAGAAAATGGGACACTTGAGGAGATGGGAAAAAGAAGAAAGAAGGAAGCAAAGATCACAACAAGGAGGGACTACAAGGGTAAGGGAGGTAATTCCTAACCCTAGGTTAAAAAGTAATCCAATTTCAAATTCTTCCTTGCATTTTAAAAATCATGTTAATTACTCATCCATGCATGCTAGTTTTAATGAAAAATGCTTAATGGTGCATAATTTTGATTTTAAATATAATGATAGGACTAGGGTTAACAAGATAGATCAAACCCCTAGGAAAGGCATGCATCGTGATCAACCCAAGACCTCTAGACCTAAGGATCATGGCACTAATCCCAAGAAGGGAAGGAATGTGCCTAGAAAAGAGGGTAGATCTAGGAATGTCCAAAGTGGACATATGGACTCAACGATCAGAAATTTAGAAAGGGAAAATCAAGCCTTGAGGGCAAGGCTTGATACATTAGAAAAGGCCCTAGAAAGATTCACGGTTGGATCTAAGGGCTTAGACATGGTGTTGGGTAGTTTGAAACCCAACTATGATAGATCGGGATTGGGATACCAGTCTAAGACCTCTAAGGCCAACAAAAAGAAGTATGCCGGGGAGGCATACAATCATGGTAAGGAGGGAAAGTCCAAGGATGTCAAGGGAATGCCATCCAAAGGTAACAAGAGTGACTTAACCAAGGACAAGGTGTCCAAGGTTAAGAAGGTCAATTTTGTAGGCCAAGAGTCATCGGGGGAACACCGGTGTGGTCTAGTGTTTCTTGAGTCACCTATGGAGGTAGTTAGGGCTAAGAGCTCAAGGGGGAGCTCTAGGAGCCTTTGGGATATATGGTGAATGGACCTTGGGAGGGGGTGCTCCTAGAGATCTAGATGGACCATGGAGTGTGACAAAAGAATTGGAGACGGACTTGAGTCTCAATTCTTGGATTTTGGCACGGTGTTTTTGAGGTTCATGCATGGAAATATGACATTGGGGTCATATTGCATGAAAATTGATTTTTGATGTGTAATTGCCATGTAAATCAATGCTAGAGATGCATTATGGGTTGGTATTGGCAGTAACATCAAGAGGAAACCAAAACTAGGACTTTAGATCAAGAGTTTATTGAACTTTTTAGCTAGTTTTGGGTTTTGTGTTAAACTTGGGAATAGTGATAGATATATTTTGAAATGTATTTTTCCCAAGTAGGTATGGGTACCACAAACCTCTCCACAAAATTTGAGAATTTTTGGAGATTTGTGGAATTTTTGGTGCATTTCTAAATTTCGTCAGAAATACTGAAATTTCAGACTTTCAGAGTATCAGTCGACTGCCAGGGGGGCAGTCGACTGGTCAATGCTGAGTTTCGTATCAGCAGCTGGTTTGGTGTCCAAATGATGTAAAACAAGTGTATGGGGGGCTAGTACACTATGTTTAGGATCATTGGGGATTAAAAGAACCAATAATTGGGATATTATTGGGATCTTTTTGATGTTAGACAAAGGGGGAGAAGTGGTAGGTTTAATTTAGGAAACCAAACACAACTTTGCGGGAAACCCTAGGTTTAGGGGGAGTTAAGATTAAGGGGGAGCGTGGTTGCTCCATTCTTGGCGTAAGGGGAACCTTGGAGAGGTTCTTAAAAAGCCTTTGTAAGTCCAATGCAGGGGGAGCTTTGGAGAAGCTTTAAAAAGCCTGTTTTGATAAAAATTCCTAACTTAGAGGGTTAGGTGTGGGGAGCCTTGGGATAAGATCCATGTATGCATTGCATATGCATTTATTTAACATTATTCTTGCTATCTATTACTCTTTGTTTTCCCTAACTTAAACGTATTGCCAAACATCAAAAAGGGAGAGATTGTTAAGGCAATCTGTGATCAGGAGTGATCATGTGTTTTGATGTTTGGGCAAAGGGTTTAAGTTAGGCTTTCTCTTGTGTACTAATATGTGTATGTGAGTGTGCAGGTTGTACAGGTTTACACATATTGACTTGGCTGGACGGCTTCGATATGGTGAAGGGTTGCATGGAGACAAGCTGGAGGCTTGTGTGCACCCGAGGGACCTGATATAGCAGGGATGATGAGCCGAGGGGCGCGGACTTCGAGGCGTACGTGAAGGATGGCATGGAGACAAGCTGGAGGCTTGTGTGCATCCGAGGGACGAGGGCTGAAAATGAAGATTGCGCGAAGGCAATAGTCAAGGCTGCTAGTGAAGAATCAGCTGAGGCAAGGGACAAAAGCCGAGGGAGGAGGACTCCAAGGGCGAGCCGGGAAGTGGACTTCAAAGGGCACACGTGAAGGGTGGCATGGAGGCAAGTCGAGGACTTGCGTGCGCATCCGAGGGACGACAGCCAGTGAAAGAGGACTTCAAGGGGCAAGCCAAAGGAGTGGACCTGAAGGCACGCGTGGAGGAGGGTCAAGAGAGTGAGTGGGAGTGCTGTTGTAAGCTGGGCAGTCGACTGGGGGATGTCCAGTCGACTGCCAAAATTCACAGTAGGTTCTGGACCCTGTACTAGTTGACTGCCATTCTGGTAGTCGATTGGTAAGTCACCAGAATTGGAACGTTGGGGCTGTCAACGGTCGAATCTGAGTGGTGGCAGTTGACTGCCCTAAGACCAGTCGACTGCCAGCGGGTTTTCCAGCCCGAGTTCTATTTAAAGAGGACTCGGTTAGGGCTGGGGTTCTTGACGAAACTCGCTTGGGTAAAGTGAGTTAGTAGTCTCTTGTGCCCAGAAAGTGTCCAAGGTGTTGTGGCGAGGTTTCTCCACCCACAAGGAGCGACGAGGGCTAGCCGGAGGTTATCCGGGGAGTGATCCACCGACGGATTCTTGGATTAGTCACCCGACCGGGGTGGATACCAAGTAAAATCGGTTTGTTAGCGTTGTTTGCTCTTTTTATTATTATTTCCGCTGTGCAACTAACAACGTAGGTACAAGAACGAACCGGGAATCGCTATTCACCCCCCTCTAGCGACCCGGAAATGATCCTACAGTAATGATGCATTACTAGATGTCACTTATTATTTATGTATCTAAAGTGGTTTCGATACATTGCCAACGTTATGAGAGCCTATTGGGTCAAACATAAAGAACATGTTGTCTTGAAGATACATTGATTTTAGTTTGACTAAAATATGATCCGAAATTGGATTAATTGAGTTAGACTCAAATGAATCCAATTGGACTATAAGATTTAGTCTAATCTGAGTTAAACTCATTTAGATTAGACTGAACCACTTAAGATGGGTTGATGCTCATTAAAAGAGCTTTAATGAACCATTATTAACAAAAGAAGATCAAAAGACAATGATTCTTGACATTCATTGGATGAATATCAAAAACCCCTTCATTCATTTTAGGAATGAATGTGGTTAATAGAACATTAAAGAAAAGGAAGAGCAAGAGACACCGACTTTTGGTATTTATTGAATGAATACAAAAGGCTCTCATTCATTCATTTTAGGTGATGAATGCTTCTTGAATCTTCTTCCTCCTCCCCTCTCTTGGCCAAAACACAATAGTGGTGTTTTTGGTTTTCTTGTGTTGAACTTACCTAGTGGTTAACACATCAAAGTTAGTTCCTCTCCGAGACTGAGTTCGTGCGACAAACAAAACGTGTTCATGTGGATATTGCTAGAGGCATGACCATGCTAATCGTGCGGACATCTGGTGAACCAAGTTGCTATCGAGATTAACTAAGGGCATGCAACAAAGGTAATAACTCTAGATCAAACTTTGCACATGTTTTTTGCATGGATCACTTGGAAGGGATCTATTTTCCCACTGTGCAATTTTATTATTTTCGCATATAGATCTCTACAACTTCATATGATTCTCTACATATAGAGAGATGTTAATGGATATCTCATTGCAGTTCGAGTGCAAGTTTTCTTTGACTTAAGGTATTCAAGTTACCTTGGTCATGGAGACTTATACTTTGACATCCTAAGCAAGTATTTCCTTGGAGATGTGGCCCGAGGATGATTAGGTATAAGTTGAAGTGCCCTATGGTGTTTGGATAACCCATAGAGGATTTACCATTCCTTGCGAGGAGGCATATACCTTATGGTCACTCGTTAGGATTGTTACTTAATGTCTTTGGCCAAAACATCACATGTCAAGTACGAAACTATTGGACACATGTCAGAGTAACTTGAATCCACAGGACGTGTAAATAATACTTAGGCTAGGTGTGACATAGTCAGCCTAGTGGGGACAAACACATAGATCATGTCCTGAACCAAGTGGGTATAAGTTGAGTAAAAGGAATAAGGCACCATTCACTGTAGCTGCTGAAAGGTTCAGAAGTGGTTCTAGAATCAACCAATGGTTTTTCGATTAATTGGGGATAATGATATACTACTAAGTGACACTCATGATCGATTCATAATTAATGATTAATTATGGATGACCAACATAAATTGAGAACCTATTGGGTCATACACACTATTAGTGCATTCGAAGGACGTAAAACTAGTAAAGATAATAGGATTCTCTTATTGAGAGAGACAAAGTTTGGTAGAACCAAATAAGGGGCAAATATGGAAGATATTTGTTAGATCGGAAGCGATGGTGGGCCACGCCTATTGTAGGGGCGTTTGATTCATTGTGATTTAATAATAAACCAAATTTTTTTAGTTTAATAATAAACCAAGAGGGGTTTGGTTTTGAACCAAATTGGTTTGTTTCTTGAACCAAGATTAATGATAATGGATCAGATTGTTTGACTTATAGATTATGGACTTGGGTTTGCTCCTCAAAAAAAAAAAAAAGAAAAAAGATTAACGAGATTGGGTAACGTCGAATTTCTGGCCACCAGCTCGACCCCACGAAAGTTTCCCATTTGCCACAAGGGGAATCGGGAAACGTTCACGGTAGACGGTCCAGAAGCCCAGCATCCTAGGGTTTGCGCTCCATTTGGAGGAATTTTTTTTACAAAATACGCAGTAGCTAGAGATCGAACCAATGATGCCTGGGATGTAACTAATCGCCCTTCCATTGTACTATAGCATTGGAGGCCTTGGGCTTGCTCCTCAAGACCTAATGGAGGGTTGTTTTTGTTCTTATGTCGTATGGGCTTGATCTTGCTCCTTAAGCTCTAATGAAGAGTATTAAATACCTAACCACGAATAAGAAAAAATTAACCAAATTTATTTTATGAGAAATAAAAACAAATAAGAAATAAATTGTTTCTTTTCTTGTTAGTGGAATTTATTTCTATAAATAAGAGATAAATTATTTTTTATTATTAATAGATTAACTACTATAAATATAAATTTCCTCTATAAAGGGTGACTTGGGTGCCATATAGCCATCTCGACCGCTGCTAAGCCTGCGACTTGTCTGCTGGTTGATGGGAGCTCGGTCCAACTCTTATCCATTCTCGAGCGCCTGAGTACCATCCATCCCGGGTGCCCGAGTACATCTCAGGCACTTGAAGCTTCGGGCACCTGACTCCATGTGAGTGCTTGAACTCCAGCAGTAAGCTTCGTCCATTCTTTTGCTTTGCTACAAAACAAGGTTATAACACAAGGAATAATATAGAATGCATGTGTTCTGATAGTTCATGTTGCCCAGTTCTGACTATTAAGTTTAAACCGAAACCCTATTTCAGACTGGCACCTACTATTTTCTCTTCCGAGAAACACGTCCTCACCTACTCATCTCAGGAGAGATTACTTGTTGCAACCCTCGGTTGAACTTTAGCTCAGCCTTCGATGACTCCAGAATTCATGACATTCGATCCTTGACCCGTCTCGACTCCTATCCGTCGTCCTTGTTCAACCAAGTCTTCTGCTCGATCCTCCAGATCAGGACTTCGGTGCCCATCTCTCGGCCAGGATTTAGTGGCTAACCGTCAGTTAGGTCTTAGTGCTCAGTATTTTGAACTAGGTCTTTATTGCCCAGCCCTCGACTTGGACTTAGTGCCTAGGTGAACTAGGACTTTCCATCACACTTAAAATAACTTATTAAATCACAATTAACACTATACTTTGAACCGTTTGCCAGTATCAAAACAAGGTTCAATTGGTGCTTTTGGCATCAACAGATCTTTGGCTAGGGCTTTTTCCTATTGCCTTGGAGAAGGGTTCTCCCCTCTTGGGGAGACCCTAGAGCCGCACCATCGCCTCCTCCATGATCTGTCCACCTCCGGAGTAAGGAGATCCTTCAAGAAGACCCACGCTACAAGGATAAACTTTCTTCTCCCTCTCCCTCTTGTTTTGGGTTGTGGATAGCTCTACATATCGTCTTCTTGTTGTATCCTTCATTACAATGAAGTAGATTCTCCATATCTCGGATGTAGGGAGTAGCTAAGATGTGATAATGTTGTACGAACTATGTATTGTGTATTTCCTTGCTCAATGACATATTTATTTCCTTGATTTATATGTATCATACCTTGTATGTGTTTGTTGAAATGTGTATGTGGTAAATACATATAGTTGTGAGGGTTTGGCTGCTATGTAGAGGGAATACTTGAGATTGTATGACCGGGGAGACTTTGTGACAGAGGCTACCTTTGACTTGACATCTCGGGCATTACCTCGAAACGGAGGTCAATCCCTTACAAGAGATTAGATAACACGACTTAATAAGTTTCTCCTTATCCCGTGTTAGGATTTGTTTAGCGTAACCTAGAGATGTATGATTGGGAGCCCTCAGTGAAAAAGGGTTACCTTTAACTGGACTCTCTAGGTTACCTACTCTACTTAATAACATTGGATGCTCAAGGGGAAAAATTCTAGTGCACTTCTACAAGATTAACACCGATACCGAGTTGAGATCTCTACAAACGCATAAACATTGAGATTAGGATATGAATAATCCATAGTGCGTCAACTAACATTGCTGCGAAATCGAAATCGTAGATTCCACATATCCAACCCTTCCCCTAAGATCAACTCTCTCCTCCCTTTCTCTTGCTCCCTTGCTCTCCTTCTCTATCCCTTCTCTCTCTCTCCTCTCTCTTAAGCAAGCTTTCACAACCAATCCTGTGATTGTTTAGATAGTTTATTTTGCAGACTTGACTAGTGCATAATTAATAGTCTTTATGGATCGATATTTTTATTACTTGATGATGTTCCCGTGCACTTTCGGAATCCACATCATAAAGGGATAGAAAATGTGGTGGAAGATCATTTATCTAAATATATCAAGATGGGCGACATAAAATGGGGGATGATTTACCCAATGATGACTCCTTTCGAAATGAGCATCTCTTATCCGTGTCCAGCATGAAACTATCATGGTAGGTAGATTTTGTAAACTATCTTATTAGTGGGGTTCTTCCATTAAATCTTACTGCCCAACTGAAGAAGAAATTCTTTACTGATATTAAGTATTATGAGTGGGATGAGCCCCTCCTATATAGAAGTATGGCTATGGCATATACTGAAGGTATATGCCTGATGATGAAACCAAGGAGATTTTATATCATTGTCATTAATCATCATATGGGGGCACCTTAGGATTGTAAAAACAATGACTAAAATTCTACAAGTTAGATTTTTTTGGCCCCATTTGTTTAAAGATGAATGAGAGTATGTTTTATCTTGTGATCACCATCAGAAAATGGGTAACATTACCAAGCGACATGAGACGCTAATGTGCATAGATTATATATGATTTTATGCATTGTTTGACACACATCTACTTGTATTTCATGAGCATGATCTAATTTATGGTACCTAATTTCTCTATGATTTTGCTACGTTTATTATTTTTATTTGGAGAACTGCTTTGTGTTAGTTTTGATGGATAGGATGCGATATAGAGTGAAAAAGAAGCGAAAACAAAGCAAAATGGACATAGAGCCAGAGTTAGCAGCTGGGGTCATGTTACCTCACACGACTGTGTGGGCTTCGCCATGTGTCACACGACCTGACCGTGTCAAATGGCATGGTTGTGTGACTCTCCCCGAAGGTTACGTAGCACGGTCGTGCCATGGCACGATAGTGTCATGTTTGCTCCAGGAAAGAACATGACCTGGATGTGCCCTGCGGGATGGCCGTGCCGCCTTCATGTAGCATGCTACATAGCACGACCATGTATATCTACATGGCCATGCCACGAGGAAGTAGGGGTTGTGCACCCTGCTATAAAATGGGATTTCTCTCCTTTTGATGCATCTTTGGTTTGGGGGTTATCCCCTTTCCTTAGGTAAAGGTTCTCCCCTCTAGGGGAGACCCTAGAGCCATTGTCTTCGCCTCCATCAATGATTCGTCCACCTCCAAAGCAAGAGGTTCCTTCAAGAAGATCAACGACACATTGATAAGCACTGTCTTCTCTTCATATTTTGAGTTGTAGATGTTTTATTTCTTGTCTTCTTGTTGTATTCTCCTTGTAATAGACTAGATTCTCTATATCTAGGATGTGGGAGTAACTATTATGTGATATTGTTGCATAAACTATGAATTTGTCCATTTCCTTGTTCAAAGAAATATTTATGTCTTGCTTTATGTATATTGTGCCTTATATATGTTTGATGACATGTGTGAATAGTGAATACATGTAGTTGTAAAGGTTTGGTTATTACGTAGAGAGAATGTTTCAGATTGTATGATTAAAGAATCCTTAGTGACAAGAGGTTATCATTAACCAGACATCTCAAACACTGCCTCGAAATGGAGGTCAACCCTTTATAAGCGATTATTTAATTATGTATAATGGGTTTCCTTCTATCCCTTGTTAGTAAGTGTTTTGTGTAATATAGAGACATATGATCGGGGCCCCTTAGTGACAAAGGGTTACTTTTAACCGGACTCTCTAGATTACTTTGTTTACTTAACGACGTTGGATGCTCAAGGGGGAAGTACTCTGGTGCACTTTTGCAGGGTTCACACTGATACCTAGTTAGGATCTCTGCAACCACATAAATATGATGATTAGAATATGAATAATCCATTGGTCACTAACTAGCATTGTAGTGAAATCGAAATTTTCACCCATCCAACCTTCCCCAAAGATTAACTCCCTTTCTCTATCTCACTCTCTTTCCTTCCTTTCATACAAGCTTTCACACCAACTCAACCCTTTAATCATCTAGATAGCTTACCTTGTAGACTTGAGTAGTGCTTAATCAGCAATGCATATGGATAAGATAATCTTTTATATTACTTGACGATGTTTCTATGCACTTACGGATCTCACATATCAAGTTTTTGATGTCGTTGTCGGGGATTGTTCACATTAACTTTAGTTGATAAACAATTAGCTAGACTAGACATTTTTTTTATTTTTGTTTATAACTTGCTTTCTGATGAGTGTAGATTTGATACCTTTCTATTCTTATTTTCATGCTAGTGAACATGCTCGATACCTTTTTATCCTTATTTTCATGCTCATTCACTAGCTTTAATCGATTTTATTTATGTTGTTATTCCCCTAGTTATCTTTATCATCACTTGTTTTCTTTGCCAGGAAGTGGTTCAGAGTGACACGAATATGAGAAGGAACAAGATTGGAGCCGTAGGACTTCACGAGACTGGATTGTACCCCCTGGCACGACCCGTCTAGCATCGAGGAGGAGGTCGTGCCCCTGGCACGGTCGTGAAACTAGGTACGGCAGGGCCACACCCCATGGCACGACTCATGCTCCCTCTCCGGCCATGGCCGGGCCATGCCAAATGGCATGACCCATGCCACCTTGGTTGTAAGTGGCACTAGAGGGTCGTGCCACCATTGCATGACCGTGCCCAAGCTGTGCCATGCCTGTCAATTGTGGCATGGCCTGTGCCTCGAGTCGTGCCCCCCTAGGGTTGGGATAACATGTTGGAGCAATCTAGGTACCTTGGGTTTTAATGTTTGGGCAAAGGTTTAAGTTAGGTTTATTATTGTATTTAATATTGCATTGTGAGAATGCAGGATACAGGTACGAAGGATAAAAGTTCAAGTGACATCTTGGTAAAGGAAGACCCAACAATAAGGACCGAGGCTGAAGGAAGCTCCAGAAGGCAAGGCGTGAAGGATGAAGAGACATCCGAGGGACGCAAGGCTGATGGAGGAGGCTAGAAGGATAGGTCTAGGTTGGTCGGGCAAGGACAAGTGTTGAGTGACTGTACTAGGGATTTAAACACTAGATTTAGGGTTTGGCCAGTCGACTGGTGTTGGGCACAGAAAGATCAGTTGACTGATCTTCTGTATAGTCGATTAGTGTCAGCTGGAATTCGAATGTTGGGTTGTAACGTTCGGATTCGGTTGGAACCAGTCGACTGATGTTGGCACCAGTCGACTGGTAATGGCTATTTCAGCCATGAGATCTATTTAAGAGAGCTCATTTTGGCTGACTAGAGTTGACGAAATTGGCTTTGGTTAAAGGTCAATTAGTAGTCTAAGTGCTCAGGTGAGTGTTGCGGGTTGTGGCGAGGTTTCTCCACCCACAAGGAGCTACACGAGCTAGTCGGAGGCTTTCCGGGGAGTCATCCCCCGACGGATCTGGATTGTCCACCTTACGGGCATCCGTGGAGTAGGAGCTTTATCTCTGAACCATGATAAATTAGTTTGTCTTCCTTTGCATTAATTTTAGTTTATATTATTCCGTTTGCGCAAACTAATCGTGTTGGAAGATGGAGTAAAGAAGTAGGCGAACGACTATTCACCCTCTAGCTGTATGCACCGATCCCCATCAAGTGGTATCAGAGTCGAGGTCGCTCATCTACGGACTAACCGTCAGGAGAGCAAAAGCGCTAGAGGAAGATGGATTCGGAAGATCCGCTGGGATGGGATACTCAGATCCCACCTCCATATGATCGAGACGACTTCGATTATTAGAGGATGCGTTTGGAGACTTGGTTCCAAATGGATTGGGACCATTGGACCACATTGGACGTTCCATTCGAAGCTCCAACGAACAAGAAGGGGAAACACCTCTGACCTCGGTATCGAACCAAGGATCAAAAGGAGGAAGCTGAGTCGGATGAGGAGGTAACGAGAATTGTATTAAATTTATTACCTTCTTATATTGTGTCACGTGTAGGAGAATACAAGAATGTTTATGAGCTATGGAGAAAGGTGATAGCTCTACAAGAAAATTCGACACAAAGACAAGGAGCGTAGGAGTCCAAGGATAAGAGCTCATTGGTTCAAGAGAAGACGAAGGACCAATTGGAAGTTGAATCGAGTTCAACATCCAAAGAGGAGGAAGAAGTGAAATCGTCCACATCCTCAAGTGAGGAAAAAGAAAAGCAATCCAAAGTGGAGGAGATCTTGACCTCAACTATCGAGAAGAGTGGGAAATCCCACATCAAATGCTTTGAATGTGGGGAAATGAGACACTACAAGAGTAGGTGTCTTTCACTCAAGAAGGTAAAAGAGGTAGACCCTAAATCCGGTAAAGTTCATTTAAAAACTAATGAGGGTTGTAGGGATGGAACTAAAGATAAGAAGCATATAATTTACTTCACGTGTGGTGAGTGAGGCTACTACCACACAAAATGTCCAAGGAAAGAAGAACTCAAGAAGCTAGGGCATTTGAAAAAATTGGAGAAGAAAAAGAGCACAAATCAAGAGGGAGCTTCAAAGGTAAAAGAGAAGGTAATCCCTTATTTAAAATTTAATCCAATTTCAAATTCCTATATGCTTGTTAAAAATAATGTAGATTATTTATCCAAGCATAATCATGGATTTAGGTATAATGATAGGAATAAGGTTAACAAGGTAGATAACCCTAGGAAATCATTATCCAAGGCTAGACCAAATAGGACCCAAACTACCATGCCTAAGGGAAGGAAGGTAGTCAATGAGCAAGACATTAATCCCAAGAAGGGGAGATATATGCCTAGAAAGGTGAGTAGGTCTAGGAATGTCCAAGGTGGACATGTTGACTCTAGGGTTAGAGCTTTAGAGTTGGAAAATCAAGTCTTGAAGGCAAGGTTTGATGAAATGGAGAGAGTCCTAGATAGGTTCATTATTGGACCTAGGGACTTGACATATGTTTGGGTGTTTAAAAACTCAAAAATCTCAAATTAGGTACATCCAAGGTTAATGAAAGGAAATATGCTAGGGTAGCATATAACTATACCAAGGATGGGAAATCCAAAAATGGCAAGGATAAGCCATTTAAAGTTAAGAGAAAGAAGAATTTAACCAAGGACAAGGTGTCCAAGATTAATGAAGTTAGATTTGTAGGCCAAGAATCACCGGAGGCACACCAGTGTGCCCTAGTGATTGTAGAAGAGCCATCTAGGGAGGTGGCTGAGGTTAAGAGCTCAAGGGGGACCTCTAGGAGTCAAATTGGGATCCATGGTAAATGGATCTTGGGAGGATTTCATCCGGATTTCTAGATAGACTATAGAGTGTGCCAAAAGGTTTAAAGATGGATTTGAGTCTCAATCCTTAGATTTTGGCACATTGGGTTTATCTTTCATGCATGAAAATTAGAGCTGTCAAACGGGCCAACCCGTGGCGGGGCGGGTTGGCCCATGGCGGGCCGGCCATTTGGCGGGGTGGCGCGGGTCAACCCGTCATCTAGGCGGGTTGGAAAATCCCCAACCCAACCCAATCCAAGGCGGGCCGTGGGTTAGGCGGGACAACCCGCGGGCCCATCAAAATATTTTTAAAAAATTAAAAAAATTTAAAAAAAATCATATATTTAGATTTCATCAATCAAATATATTAAGAAATATATTTTTTAAATATAAATGGATACAAACGAGTAATCATGTGATGAAAAATACTATTTTTTATTTCAAAATAATAACAAAAAAAAATAATAAATTGTCATAAAACTTAACTAACATGTGATTCTCAACCCGTGGGCCAACCCAAGCCCGTCGCGGGCCGACCCATGCGGGTCGCGGGCTTAGGCGGGTTGGCCCGCGGCGGGCTGGCCCGCGGCGGGCTTGGGTTGCTTAAATCCTAACCCAACCCGCTTAAATTGATTGGCGGGGCGGGCCAACCCAACGGACCCAACCCAAATTGACAGCTCTAATGAAAATATGACATTGAGGGTCATATTGTATGAAAATTGGTTTTTGATGTGTAGAAGTCATATAAACCAATGATAGGGATGCATTTTGGTTTGGTATGGGAAGATACATCAAAAGGAAGCCAAAACTAGGACTTTAGGTCAAAGTTCTATTGAACCATTTAAATAGTTTTGGATTTTGCATCAATCTTGGGATCTGAGATATATACATTTTTAAATGTATTTTTTCCAAGTAGACACGGGTACCACAAACTTTTCCACAAAATTTGAAAATTTTTGGAGACTTGTGGAATTTCTGGTGTATTTCTTAAATTGGATCAGAAATGCAGAAATAGGTTGATATCAGGGTATCAGTCGACTGATAATTATGTGGGGTTGATTTTCGACTAGGTCAGTCGACTAGTAACAGTCTCAGTCGATTGATATAGGCTAAAATTATTTTTAGCAAAGTCGAAATGTGTCTTGATGATGTCGGACTTGTGTATAACCTTATGGTGGGTTCATACACAATGTTTGTGGTCTTTTAAGGTTAAAAAATCCAATAATTAGGATATTTTTGGAACTCTTTTTGATGTGTGGTAAAGGGGGAGATGTGTTGGGTTTAAGTAAGAAACCAACACACCTTTGTAAGAAATCCAAGCTCAAGGGGGAGCTTAGGAGAAAGGGAGCATTTGTTGGCAAAGGGGGAGGAGAAGTACCTTTGCAAGAAAAACCTACTCAAGGGGGAGTTTAGGTAAAGGGGGAGCCTAAGGTTAGGTTCCATGATTTATGCATGATCATTTGGCTTGCTTTGTTGTTTTCCTAACTTAATCCGGTTGCCAAACATCAAAAAGGGGGAGATTGTTGGAGCAATCTAGGTACCATGGGTTTTGATATTTGGGCAATGGTTTAACTTAGGTTTATTGTTGTATTTGATGGTACATTGTGAGAATGCAGGATACAGGTACGAAGGAGAAAAGTCCAAGTGGTATCTTAGAAAGGAAGACCCAACAACAAGGACAGAGGCCGAAGGAAGCTCCAGAAGGAAAGATGTGAAGGATGGAGAGACATCTGAGGGATGCAAGGCTGATGGAGGAGGCTAGAAGGCTAGGTCTAGGTTGGTCGGGCGAGGACGAGTGCTGAGTGACTATACTCGGGGTTAAAACCCTAGATTTAGGGTTTGGATGGTCGACTACTGCATGGAGCAGTCGACTGGTGTTGGGCACAGAAAGATCAGTCGACTGATCTTCTATGCAATCGACTGGTGTCGGATGGAATTCGAACGTTGGGATGTAACGTTTGGATTCGGTTAGCACCAGTCGACTGGTAACGGCTAGTTCCGCCACGAGTTATATTTAAGGGAGCTCGGTTTGGTTGGCTAGCGTTGACGAAATTGGCTTTGATTAAAGGCCAATTAGTAGTCTAAGTGCTCAGGTAAGTGTTGCGGGTTGTGGCGAGATTTCTCCATCCACAAGGAGCTATATGAGCTAGCCGGAGGCTTTTTGTGGAGTCATCTACCGACGAATCGGGATCGTCCACCTTACGGACAACTGTGGAGTAGGAGCTTTATCTCCGAATCATGTTAAATTGGTTTGTCTTCCTTTGCGTTAGTTTTAGTTTATATTATTCCGCTTGCGTAAACTAACCATGTAGGAAGAACGAGTAAAGAAGTGGGTGAACGACTATTCACCCCCCTCTAGCCGTACGCACCGATCCCCATCACAGCGTGCCCCAACTATAAAAGGGGCTTTCTCCCCATTTGCAAGGGGAGGAAGTTTCCCCTTTGTGGGAGGCAGGCTATAGAGTTTCCATCTGCTCTTCAGCGATCTCCGGTGCCCCCACGACTTTTCTATCACTCTCCCATATCATCCGAGGCTTGGGTGTCAGTACCCTGGGTGAGTATTGATGTGATCAACTGAGTCAAGTTATGTTATGTTGTGTTTTGATCCCTGTGTGTAAGTGTGTATAAGCTTAGGAGCACAGGAAGTTGTGCAAAAGACACAACGGTCGACAAGGATGGAATGGGAAAGGAGCTAACGAGTTCGGTGCATCCGAGGGATGCGAAGTTCTGCAGAAGAATACGCCGGTGGAGTGAGAAGGACACATGTGACATCCGAGGGACGAGAAGCTGGGAGGAAGCTCGCTCGAGGAGAAGGCCAGAGGAGGGTTCAAGTGAGCCTAACTCTGGAAGACCCGAAAATCACCCAAGAAGTCCCGCTAGAGTACGGTCAGCATACAACTAACTGAAAGCCACTAGGTCACTCGAGAGCACTCGAGCGGCCGTGAATGAGGGTGCCCCCTATGCACTCGGGCGCTCCTATTCCCGGGCGCCTCGGTGCATACAGGCGCCCGAGAAGTGATTTTATCCACGACCCAATGGTTTGTGAACGTTGTGAAGTGGATAAAGTTCCAGGTCATGTGTCAGGTGCCCCAAGCACTCGGGTGCCCCTATTATGCCACGTCAACATTCGGATAGAGTTGACCGAGGCTATAAATAGGCTCCTAGAGCTCAGTTCCAACACAACCATTGAACTGTAAATGAATTCTTCTGAGTTTTCTCTGTTTTCTCTGAGTTCTAATTTTGTAAGAGGCTTCTCCACCCTCAAGGAGTTCATCTAGAGTTTGTGCTATACTTGCCTTGGATTAGCAACCATCCTGGTCGCAACCAAGTAAACATCTTGTGCCTCTTTTATTTCTATTATAATTCATGCTTATGTTATTATTTTCATTGTAAACTAATCGTTATGTTTGTTGAGCAAGAACAAAAGATAGTTTTATCTTTACAGGGACAATTCACCCCCAGACTGCACAATCACCGACATTGGGTTGGTTTCGAAGACTCTCCTTTGTGGAAGGATAAGCTTTTCTCTCCGTTGTCCATGCTTACTTGTTGAAGCGTTTCCTTCATAAAGTCTTTGTGTTCCTCTCATCTTTAGAAAGTAGATTTCTCATGTTCTTGGGATTAGGGAGTATATGTTGTTGGTGCAGGAAGCACCATATCAAACCTTGTTTTAATATTGACAAAGGGTTCAAAGTTAAGTATCATTCATGATCTAATAAAGTTACTCAAGTGTGCAGGAAAGTCCTAGGTAATCTAGGCAATAAGTCTTAGCCGTGGGCTGGGCAACTAAGTCCTGACATAAGGTTGGACAATAAGTCCTGGTCATGGACTGGGCACTAAGACCTGGCCGAGGGCTGGGCACCGAAGACCTGGTTCGAGGAATTGGGCACTAAGACCTGGCCGGGGGTTGGGCACCGAAGACCTGCTCGGAAGGTGGGCACTAAGACCTGGTCGCGGATTAGGCACGAAGACCTGGTGAGTAAAGCTGGGCAAAAGTCCAACCGGAGGAGCCGGTTGGCAAAAGGTAAACTCTCCTGAGAGGAGTAGGTGAGGACGCGTTCCCCGTCGAGGGAACAGTAGGCGTCGGCTCGACCTAGGGCTCTATTTCGGAGACCCAAAGTCAGAACCAAGACAGCTGAGGCTGTATAAAGATAACATATTATTGCTCTGTGTTATTTTGGACTAACCCTGGATGCAGGACTGAAGGAACGAGTGTCTGCAGCTCAGAGAGCCTCAAAGGAGTGAGGCAGCAGCTGAGTAGGGTGCCCGGAGTGTCCCGGGCGCCCCAAGGTGAATACAAAAGAAGTGGAGCAAATGTACGCTTCGGAAGCTAACTGGGCGGGGCGCCCCCGTGCTCCCGGGCGCCCCGGATGGTCCGAGCACCCCGAGCTCAAGCCAACGAAGTGGATAAAAGTCAAGCCAGCGAGAAGCCAGCGGATAGAGTCAACCCGGGCGCCCCCCAGTCAAACCTCAGCCCGATCCCGAAGGGATAACGGCTGACCGAGAGGTGCTCGGATCGGTTGACACGTGGGGGGCGCCCCCAACGTTCTGACCACCCCCAGAGGCTATAAAAAGGCCCCTCGACCCCAAGGCTTGAACACACAATTCTTCCAACGCATTCACGCTCTTCTACTCCCGCGCTCTGCTCCGGAAACCTCCCGACTCGAGATACAAGCGCCGACGACGTCCCTCTGCTCCGAAAATACAATCTACACCGGACGTCGGTAACGAAGAGCTGCTTTTAAGTTTACTGTACTATTCTTGTAATACATTTTGTAAACTGTTTTTGCGCACATATAGAATTGCCCGCAGTAAACGGTCAACGACCGTGAGCCTTGGAGTAGGAGCCGACCGCGACTCCGAACCAAGTAAAATCGTGGTGTTCGCGTGTGTTTTACTTTATTTATTTCCGCTGCTAATTCTCTTTTACAAATCCGAACGTTTTACGATATTCACCCCCTCTATCGTTCTTCTCGATCCAACATATGTGATGTGCCTTTGATGTAAACTCTATGGATTGTTTGATGTTCTTGGATTGATGACATGATTTGGCCTAGTATGTGTTTGATTGAATATTTCAATGAATATTTAATGCTTATTTCTACTAAGTATATGCATGATTGTTGAGTTTGATTGAATGGATTGCATGGATCAACCTCCATTAGGGGGAAATGCTCAAGGTTGTATGCTTAGGGAGCTCTACGCGACAAGGAAAATCCTTTAATCGGACAACCTTGAGCACTCCCTTGACCTGGATACGGCTTCCATGTAAGAATAGACCTAATCCATACTCTATGAGTCTCCCCTAATCCTATGCTAGGAGATGACTTGCATAATTTAGAATCGTATGACCGGAGACCACAAAAATCGGAGATCCGCTCGTCGTCTTTTCCGCGACTAATGGGTCAGGCGAGTTACAAGGCTTGAACATCACGTTTGGTCAAGTTGTAACTCAAATCAATTGTTATGACGACGAGACGGTCGTTTAGGGGATAGGTCTCTTTTCGGATTAAATTTTTTAATCCGTGGACATGGAGAGGTCTCTCATGGACGACCTGGTGTTTGCTTAGGAAACCAGCCAAGCTATCCAACAACTGGTATCAGAGCTGAGGTTTCCGATTTTGTGTGTTTGGATTCGGTTACATTTTGCACTTATCATGTATTTTATTTTTTGCCGGATAATAGTAGGATGTGTGTAAGCTAACTCTTTAGTTGTAGATACGAGATTCCAACTATTATGGCTTAAATAATGTGTGTATGTGATTGGTTGTGAATGGTCATAATTATTTGAATCCTCGGGGTTGACGAGGTTAATTAGTATTTAATTGTTAGGATGTATACTAAAAGTCTTACCTTTTTTGTATGAACATTTACATTTTGAAAGGGAATCACAAAATCACTGTTGCATGTTTATATTAGTATATGCAAAATATCTAATACTTTACACTATAGATAACATGGTGTGTGGTGTCATACGGAAGATCATGTTATCAGTTCCTTGTAAAGTATAAGTAGAGGTTCACAATCGAGATGGAGTTGGGCAAACCATCGGGATGGTTGTAGTATAATTTGGTGTTGGTTTGTCTTGACCATAGAATTATACTAGTGCACTTTATGTGTATTTAGCAGGACTGACATAGTGGTGATCCAATTTATACTGACTTTATAATTGGATTAAACCTTGGTTTATTATGGAGTACATGCTCTGAATCCCGATATAATAACGGGCACATGTACTTAGTATTTATTTCTTTGATTTACCAATGAGTGAGATTTATTCTGCTAAATCGATAGGCTCGGTGAATTGAGAAATAATATTATTTACATGGTGTGTCGTTGATTATAGATGGAATCCATGCCCGGTGAGTCGGGATGATGATACCCCCTTGATGAGCTCTTAAGGTTCATCATGTTAAATCCTACAGGTGGACTTGGTCTAACATGATGATAAGATGAGTGGTACTAATCAAGGAGTTAGAGGTTGATTAATTAAAATTATTAGTAATTTAAATTAATTAACGGGCATTCGATATCTTAAACACGGGGAGAAAATTGTACTCATAATAAGTGGAGCTCATATGTAAATATGGGGGTTGGTGAGGTAGTTCAATGAAGAGCCTTTAGTGAAATGGTTCTTCATTAATGGATCGAGTTTGGATCCATTAGCAGGCCAAGTCCCAACTCCTCCTTATGGTCTCTATTCACTACTAGAATTTTTTGCATTCAACAACACATAATCGACAACGGTTTTTTGATAAAGTGTTGTCTTATGTCAATTTAACAACAGTTTTAGTATTAACCGTTGTTGTTGTTGGTCTGTATACGTAAAAAGACAACAGTAATAACAAAATATTGTCGTATGTATACTCAACGACAACAGTTATAAAATAACTGTTGTCTATAGGCGGGACTTACAACAATTGATGTGATAAACTGTTGTCTATTATGACAATAGACAACAGTTATATTAAACTGTTGTTGTTGTATTGTTGTGCTGTTCAAGCAATAAACAAAATCAACGGTGGATATCCAACTGTAAAAAAAAACGAACTATTGAATCCTCATTCTCTTATTTTTCGATCCTTAATCATCTTTTTTCTCGTCGCACAAACCCCTAATCTTTTCTCTTCCTCGCCCGCCAACCACCCAAACCCCCGACCATTTCTGCTTCTCTCACACAAACCCCTCGCAGCCACGAGTCGACGCCTCTCCCCCTTCTTCATCGCCCGAGTCCAAGGAAGCCCCGAGAGCGGCGCTTCCTTTCACCCTCGCGAGGTGTGCCCCGACTCCTCTCGCTCTCTTCTTCTTCATCGCGCAAGCAAGGAGGCGACGCCTCCTCACTTACCTTTTCTTCTTCCTCGATCGCGTGCCCTAGCTACTGACGCCCAGGCAAGCAGTACCCTGCGTCAACACCACATCTTCATCGCTAGCTACGACAGGCGAATTGCTCCTTCCCGACTGAGTGCCACTGCCAGCGGCCCTCCTAGTGAGTTGAGATCGCTATTGATTGTTTTTGGTACCGTGTGTTAGAGCTAACCTAGTCCTCTTCCTAGGGATTTCTGGAAATTAGGGCTCTTGCATGTGGCTGGGTTTCTTCTGATCGAAACAGAAAGGGGCAGAGGAAAGCTTGGTGTGTGGGTTTTCAGGTAAGGCTTGGTTGTGATCTTCATTCTTGGATGTTTCCCTTTGGATTCCCAAACTTGTACTTGAGCTCTATTAGATTCCCAAATTGCATTAGCTAGGTTTAGTTGAGCTTTGATCATTTCTTTTATGTAGGACCCAACTAATTCCTTGATAACTTCATTCATTCACTAACTGTTGATGAGTTTGAAACTAAGAACATTGTCCAGTAGAGCATAATTTTCTGCCAACCCTATTAGTAGTTTACAAATAGATTTATAGCATCTTATGCTCTTTGGTTTGTTGTGTAAGACTTTGCTATTCAGACAAAAACTAACAATTTGTTTGTAGATATATTTTGTAACTTTATTTATTACTCTGTAAGAAATTATATTTAATGTAATGAAAATGTTTAAGGATCTAAATGTTACTATACTAATATAGGCTTTGGATGTACTTCAATAGTAAGATGCAATCCATATGTCAACCTCAAATAATTTCCCTCAGAATAGATCTGACAATGCATATTATTTTAAATTAAATTTGCTTAAACTACATCTCGGAACTGATATTATGTGAATTTACGCATAGAAATGAATGGTTTGAGGTAGTTACAAATATTGACATTAGATATTGCATGCTATAAATATGTGAATATTGCATGCTATGAATATTGCTTAAGGTTTTTCCTTTTTCTCCCTTATTTACTTATTTTTGCTCAAATATTGACAGTAGATATTGCATGCTATGAATATGTGATGTTTCTTGTTAGGTGGGTTAAGATTTTATTGTAGATATTCCAGCAGGACTCGCGATTGCTCGAGATCGAGCCGGTTCCTGTCCCATTCTTCCATTCCATCGCCTCTGTTTGCGTTCTTAAAGTGGAACCGGTTCTGACCATTCTTCCTGGCAAGGTTCGTCTCCACTCTGTTATCACGTCTCCACCTATTTTTCTTTAAATCCTTTTGTGCTCGTCTTTGGCGAGACTTTGACGATATTTCTTCATTCATTTTCTTCTTTCTGTTATTAAAAAGATGATATTTATTTTTGAACTCTTTAGCTTTGAAATACGAGACTTTTGTCAGTTGCTAATGCAGGTCATGCTTTAATTACTCTTCAATTTGTTTCAAGTGGAAGTTAGTGATGCTATGTTTTGCACTTTAGTCTGCTTAAGTGCGATTTGAGTGTGATACATACTGTACGCCTTTCAGTTGCATATGTATAAAATTAGCAAATTTCAGGGATACAGTGGTACATTCACAGTGGCTTTGGGTAGATTAGTAACTCTTGTTTAATGTGTACCATTACGAGGTTATTCAACGAATACATATTCCTTAGCGCCAAACTGAGAAAAGCTAAGTTTAATATAGTTGGTGTTCGGAGAATCAATTGTCTATAGAACAGAATTGGTATTTGAAAGTCATGAGCTCCTCTGAAACGTGGTTTGCCTATGTTCCATGTTGTCGAAGCAGTGCCAAATTTCATTTTTATCATGCTTATTGAAAAATTTGACTTTTATATCTGTTTTTGTTTTGAATTACAGAAAACATGGCGGTCTATTTCCTGATTTTGGAAATTTTGAAGATATATTCCCTATAGAATTTCTTGTTCCCTTTCTCTGGCATTCGAGGGTTTTGTTTTTTACTCAATGTATCCTCTTTGTATTGTGGTTTGTATCTACCTTCTCGAATCTCCTTCCCTAACAAAGATAAAAAACTCGCAAACACATCTGGCACTGTCTAATGATGATGGTCATTTTTCGTATAGACTTGCTGGTCAAATTATTTTTTGGTGCTCTTCATCTCATGCACATTTAATGATGTTCTACTAATACTAATAATACTAACAAGACTTGACATTTTTATTCTATCTTGTATTATATATTGGTATCTTTAATGGAAGCATCTTAAGATGCTTTTGGTAAGTGTTAAGGGTGAATCAAGCCATTCATTTCTACTTGAATAGAAGCTTTGTACCATTTATCTCTCATCTTCTGTTCAGAATGGAAGCTGAAGCACTTCTTTTTTATCCCCTTTTTGGGAGTGTTATCATCGGTAGGTTTATGAATATTCCTTCTGTGAACTTCCATTTGTAGTATATTTATTTTTTGCTTCAATGGATCAATAACATTCTTTCATCAGTTAATTTGCTTATTAATATTAGATTCTTTGAATTTTTCTTTCAGGGAAATGCCTCGAAAAGTCAGTCATGGGCTTGACTATGATGATGACTATGACACTTATGATGACTATGATTATGAGCATGAAGTAAAAGTTGATGGGTACGATGACTATTCTTTCCCTTCTTGGTTTGTGTCAATTTGATGCAGTTCATTAGGCAATCATTTTTGTGTTATTTTGCCATGGATTTGCATTTTGCAGCTAAATATCTTCCTTATAATTAACTTAAATCTTCTAATATTCCTTTTTTGGTTTACACATTACTCCCTGGAACAGATGTGACATCTCAGCTTAGTAAGGATGGCAGTAAGCATGGAATCTGGCAATGCCCAATTTGTTCATATGACAATGATGAAACTTCATTTTGTTGCGACATATGTGGCGCTATTTATGTCTATTCTTCCACTTATGGCAAACAAAAAGGTGTGTTAAAGTTTTTGAATTAAATAGATTTGTATATGCGATGAGATTGCATAACTTGTATAATTCTATGCTTCAAGATAAGGCAATTACAAGGGCTCGTGGAAGATATTACTATATTATTCACTGAGTATATTCTTTGCGCAGTAAATCCTGCAACCAAAGATACGGGAGCATCTGCAATATCCAAGTCTCATGCACAAATATATGTGGCACCCAAAAGTAATAATCTTGTCGATGACTTTAAAAGCAGAAAACCCAATTTGTATGAGAAAGGTATCATATCATACATATTAATGCTGCCAATGATGTTTGACATTACTAGTTTTTCTGGTATAGGTTGTTCAGAGCTTTATATCATGTGCAACTGCTCTGCCAAACTAATATAGCACTGTTGGAATTTGATCTGCTTGCGACAGGCAACCAATGTTTTTATGGATCATCAATAGGTTAATAGAGTACATTCTTTTCATGTTTTTGTCTTGTGCTAGTCATTCTTTGCATGTTATGGTCTTGTGTTAGATGAAATGTGTTCAGAAGGTGAGGAACACTGAGCCATTGTCCGAGCTGTGAAACACCTAACGAATGTACTACATAACAAATTATTAATCCAAAGATTTCTTTTGCTAGAATTTGCCCCTGAATCATATCACTGCATCTTTCTTTGAAATCTGCTTCACTTCTTTGAAAGTGACTTAGATAGTTAATATATTATTTTGAATATCATGATATCTTGAGTTGAGTTCATAAATAAAGACCTATAGTGTAATTATCATGCAATCTTTCTGGAGCAAAAGCTGTCAATTCCTTCAAGCATGCTCTTCGTTTACTCTCTGCTCTGTCTCCCATCTTCTTCATCTTTCACTTTTCTGTTCACTGAGATCTCTC
>JAGFNQ010003109.1:278881-298017 GCA_024364735.1 Boesenbergia rotunda
GGCGAAGGAATGCCAGATACAAAGCCCTAGTGAAGGACTGCTAGGCACCTGGCGAGGAGCAGGATACTAAGGAGACCTAGCGAAGGACTGCTAGGCACCAGGCGAAGGACGGCTTGGTACTGAAGACCTGGCGAAGGACAACTAGGCACCTATCGAAGGACTGCTGGGCAAAAGTTCAACTAGAGGAGCCGGTTGGCATCAGGTAAATTCTCCCGAGAGGAGTAGGTGAGGGCGCGTTCTCCGTCGAGGGAACAGTAGGCGTCGGTTCGACCTAGGGCTCCATTTAGGAGGCCCAATGTCAGAACCAAGATAGCTAAGGCTGTATAAACTAAAATCTTACTGCTTTATGTTGTTTTGGACTAACCCTGGATGCAGGACCGAAGGAACTAGTGTCTGCAGCTCAGAGAGCCTCAAAGGAGTGAGGCAGCAGCTGACCAGGGCGCTCGGAGTGTCCCGGGCGCCCCCAAGGTGAACACAAAACAAAGCAAAGCAAAGTGAGCTTCTGCAGCTTATGGGCGGGGCGCCCCTGTGCTCCCGGGCGCCCCCTATGCTCCCGGGCGCCCCCAGCGTCCCGGGCGCCCCCAGTGCAAGCCTACGAACCAGAAGCCAGCGAAGCCAAGGGATAAGATTTGACCCGGTCAATGCGGGCGCCCCTAGTGTCCCGGGCGCCCCCGTCAAGATATGATCCCGAGTTTGAAGGGATCAGAAGCTGACCGAGTGAAAGTCGGATCGACCGACACGTGGGGGGGGCGCCCCAGACGTTCCGGGCGCCCCTAGGGCCTATAAAAGGGCCCTCGACCCCAAGGCTTCGGACAACACTACTTCCAACGCTGTTACGTTCTTCTGCTCCTGCGCTTTGCTCCAGAAACCTCCCAACTCGACACACAAGCGCCAACGACGTCCCTCTGCTCTGAGAAACATCCCATACCGGACGTCGGTAACGAAGAACTGTCATTTCATTTCTGTTATACTACTACTGTAATCTTTTTGTAAGAATTATTGCGCACATATAGAATTGCCCCCAGTAAACGGTCAACGACCGTGGGCCTTGGAGTAGGAGTCGACCTAGGCTCTGAAGCAAGTAAAAATATCTGTGTTCGCGATTGTTTTTATTCCGCTGCGTACTTGCTCTAGTTTTCATCCGAAAAGCGTTTAACGATATTCACCCCCCTCCTCTATCGACGGCACCGGTCCTACAATTGGTATCAGAGCGGGGTAATTCAAACTTGGTGCAACCACCAGTTTGAAAGTTTTTTCGGATTTACGAATTTTTTTATTTTATTTTATTTTCTTTTTCTTTAATCGAGGTGGTGCAACACCACTCGATCTTTATTTCAAATAAATAATATCTGTGGGTGGAAAAAATACCTTTTTCAATTTTGAATTTTCATTTTTTTCACCATAAGTTAGAATTGATAAAACAATCAATTTTGAAAATTCGACATAAATTTTTTTTATTATTTTAATATTTTTTCTCGAAAATCGTGCTACCTTAAATCAAGCAAATTTTTTCCCAAACATTGAATTCCTATTGTTTCATCATTAATTAGAATTGACAAAATCAACATTTTCAAAAATTTATCATAAATTGTTTTTATTATTTTATTATTATTTCGCCTCGAAATTCGTGCAACATTTATTTTTGGCTATTTTTTTCCCTTCTCCCCCACTACTAATCCAAGACCAAGTCTTGGTACACTTCTGTTATTTCTTTTGTGTGCAAGGATTAAACTAAATGGCCAACCACGAGTGGAACAGTGCCCGTCCACCACTATTCTCTGGCGACAACTTCAAGTTTTGGAGATGTCAAATGGAGTCCCTTCTGAAGGCCCACATGGACTTATGGCGGATCATCCAAACGGGATTCTCTTTTCCCATAGAAGATGAGTCATCAATCGAGTGGGATAAACTGGATGAGCACACCCTCAATCAAATCGAGGCCGATGCAAGGGAAACTGCAATCCTACAATGTGGCCTAACCAAGGAGCAACTCGAACTAGTAGGTCCAATCAGATGTGCCAGAGAAATCTGGGAAAAACTGATTGACCTTCATCAAGAGATCTCAGATGAAGAAGAAGATCAGGTAAGTTATCTTGCCCTTTCGGTCCAAGCACAAGCAGCCGAGTTAGAGTCTGAACCCGAATCCAAAGTCGAACCAGAATCAGACGACGAATTGACTGAGATGGTAACCGATTTTGAATTCTTTTCAAAATTTGAATTAAAAAATCAAACAGATACTGTAATGGTCGAGGAAGGTGTAAATTCTTTTGCAGGGAAAAATCTTAAAGAACCACCAAAGAAGGAGCTTCAACTAGTACCCGAGTCCGACTTCGACACAGAATCAGAAGATGAGCCTATCCGTGGCGACAAGAATCAAGGGGGAGATTCCCAATAAGGAACCAAAAGGTAAAAGTGTAAAATCAGATTTTAAAAATCATGTAATTTGTTACACATGCAGGGAGAGAGGGCACTACCAAAGTGAGTGTCCTACTTGTAAGATTCGAACGACACCACCGACGGCGACAAAGGAATCAGTTCCAAAAGCACGAAAGGACAAAAGTCGCATTCAATGCTTCAAGTGCCAGGAGTTCGGGCATTACAAAAGTGAATGCACAGATAAAAGAGCTACCAAGAATGCCGGACAAACAATCAACAAAGGTAAATTTACAGTATTTGAAAATCCATTATTTACCTTGAATAATGTGATTGATTCATGTAACTTAATTAAAGCAAACTTCAGAAAATTGAAACAAGAAAATGAAACCCTAAAACATAAGGTCAATAAGTTAGAAAATTTAATTCATAATCTTGCTGATTTCAAAAATCTGGAGTATTACTCCAATTGTGACCTTAGACAATTATTTGTTTTAATTATGTGTTTCTTTTTATTTTTGTTTTTTTTGCTTAGAATTAGGACTGGTTAGTTTAAGGACTGAACCAACCTAACTGAAATTTGAACAACATAGTATTGGGTGACGGTGAGATGATAGTACGTTAGGGAAGCCTTTTCTAGGTTCAATTTCTGAAATCAAGGTAACTTCATTAGCCTCATTCCTAAAGAATGATCTAGTTCTAACCCCTTGATGGTGTTGGTGCAAGTTGCATCAATGATGCTCCTCTTTAAGTGTTTTAAGGTTTGACAATATACTTAAGTCAGTGATATATTAAACAGACAAAGGGGAGAAAAGGAGAAGTAACCTATGTTGAAGGAAAGTCCTAGTTAACCTAGGCATCGAAACCCTAAGACCTAGCGAAGGGCTGCTAGGCATAGAAGACCTAGCAAAGGGCTGCTAGACACCTAGCGAAGGGCTGCTAGGCACCTGGCGAAGGACTGCTAGGGAATGAAGACCTGGCGAAGGATTGCTAGGCACCTGGCGAAGGACTGCTAGGGGAATGAAGTCTTGGTCCAAGGTGTAGGACCGGTGCCGTCGATAGAGGGGGAGGGGGGTGAATATTGATCATGAAAATTACTCGCGGAAACTTCGTAGAAAAACTTGGATCATTCTGAACTTAGAACATTAGTAGCACAACGGAAAAGTAAATAAAAGAAATAAAGCAAGACAGTGACCTAGCAGATTTTTACTTGGTTCCCGACCCCCCAGGGTCAGTACATCCAAGGCCTATGCACGGGAACACCCGTCCACTATTGGTCTCCTTCCCGGACTTTTCGGAGGCGGAGAAACCTGACTTACAGTGCAAGATTACAAGCAATAATATAAAAAATTAAGTGCGGAATTTAAATAAAAGCAAACGAACAAGACAAAGTCTGAAGCTCGGCCGATCTGGACCTCCGAAGTGCCGCGCACTTCCTCCTGGAGCCTCTCGATCGTAAAGCCTCATCTCTAGCGTGTTGTCGTTGGTCAAAATGCTTGGAATCGCTCTTGGAAGTTGATGTTGAAGCAAAGGGGTCTAAGCCCCTTATATAGGCCTCCTGGGGGCGCCCTGAACGCTGGGGGCGCCCCGGAAGACTCGGTCAAACTTTATCCCTGCGCCTACCTCGCCGCAGCTGATAACAGCTTTGACCAGGGTGCCCCGGACCTTTCGGGCACCCTCATGGAGGCTTATCTATGTTTCTGACATGAAACAGCATAAACAGGTTCGAACCCGGGCGCCCCGGACGCTCCGGGCGCCCCGCTTGACACCTGTTTTGCCTGCTTCACTTTTACTGCATCTTTAGCACTGTCTGGGGGCGCCCCCACTGTTGGGGGCGCCCTGGATGCATGGGGGCGCCCCCAACACTGGGGGCGCCCTGCTTAGGGCCTCCAGCAGCCTACAATTTCTTCCACTCTTGGTACCTACAAGATATATAACCACAAAGCATAGATACATATAATATTGGTCTTAAGGACTTGGTTCTGACTTCGGATCTCCACAAAACCCTAGGTCGAACCGGCACAAGTTCCCATCCCCGAGAACTTGCCCTTCACCTACTCCTTTCAGGAGACAATTGCCACCCAGCCCTTCGGGTGGACTTTTGCTTAGCTTCCGATACCTCCGGACCTCGAGACGCCCAAACCCTGACCCGTCTCTACTCCTGTCCTTAGTCATCACTCAGCTAAGTTGCTCAGTCCCTTGGACCAAGACTTCATTCCCTAGTAGTCCTTCACCAGGTGCCAAGCAGTCCTTCACCAGGTCCTCATTTCCTAGCAGTCCTTCGCCAGGTGCCTAGCAGCCCTTCGCTAGGTCTTCTATGCCTAGCAGCCCTTCGCCAGGTGCCTAGCAGCCCTTCGCTAGGTCTTTTATGCCTAGCAGCCCTTCGCTAGGTGCCTAGCAGCCCTTCACTAGGTCTTAGGGTACCGATGCCTAGATTAACTAGGACTTTTCTTCAACTTAGGTTACTTCTCCTTTGCTCCCCTTTGTCTGTTTAGTGTATCACTGACTTAAGTATATTGTCAAATATTAAAACACTTAAAGGAGAACATCATTGATGTAGCTTGCACCAACACAAGGGATTGAGCAACTTAGCTGAGCGATGACTAAGGACAGGAGTAGAGACGGGTCAAGGTTTGGGCGTCTCGAGGTCCGGAAGTATCGAAACCTAAGCAAAAGTCCACCCGAAGGGCTGGGTGGCAACCATCTTCTGAAAGGAGTAGGTGAAGGGTAAGTTCTCGAGGATGGGAACTTGTGCCGGTTCGACCTAGGGTTTCGTGGAGATCCGAAGTCCGAACCAAGTCCTTAAGGCTAATATTATATGTATATGTGCTTTGTATTTGTGTATCTTGCAGGTACCAAGATTGGAAGACAAAGCAGGCTGCTGGAAGCCCTGAAGCAGGGCGCCCCCATCAGTGGGGGCGCCCCCATGCATCCAGGGCGCCCCCAGCAGTGGGGGCGGCCAAAACAAAGAAGAAAAAGTGCAGTTAAGTGAAGCAGGCAGAACAGGTGTCAAGCGGGGCGCCCGGGTTCAAAGCTGTTTTTGCTGTGTCGACTCCGAAACACAGATAAGCCTTCATGAGGGCGCCCGGGAGGTCCGGGGTGCCCTGGTCAAAGGTTTTATCAGCTGCGGCGAGGTCGACGCGGGGATAAGATTTGACCGGGTTTATCAGGGCGCCCCCGACGTCCAAGGCGCCCCCAGGAGTGCTATAAAAGGGGCTTCGACCCCTCTACTTCAACAACAACTTCTAAGTACCATTCTGATCACTCTGATCGACAACAACGCGCTAAAGACGAGGCTCTACGACCGGGAGGCTCCAAGAGGAAGTGCGCGACACTTCGGAGGTCCAGATCGGCTGAGCTTCAACTTCGTTTTGTTCGGTTTGCGTTTATTATTTCATACTTACTTTTCCGTACTTGTGCTTATAATTGTACACTGTAAGACGGGTTTTCTCCGCCTTCGAAAATTCTGGAAAGGAGACCTAAAGTGGACCCACGCCGAGTACATAGGCCTTGGACGTACTGACCCTGGGGGGTTGGGAACCAAGTAAATAAATCCCGCTGTGTCTCTGTCTTGCTTTTATTTTTATTTACTGTTCCGCTGCACTAACGCTCTGAGTAGATCGAACGTTTTACGAAGTTTTCACCGCGAGAATTTTTCACGATCGATATTCACCCCCCCCTTCTATCGAAGGACCGGTCCTACAATTGGTATCAGAGCCGAGCCGCTCTTCACCGGACTAACCGTCGACGGAGCAACGACGCCAGGAGTTGAGGGGGAGCCCAGGGGTGAATCAGGTATATTTTAATTAAAATGTCTGTTTTTAAATTTCAAATTATGTGTTTTAAGTGCAAGGAGAGAGGGCACTATAAAAATCAGTGCCGTACTCGTAAGATTCGATCTTCACCACTGATGGCAAAGGAGGCACCAGCGCCAGGAAGCCGGAGGGACAAAAGTCACGTATAATGCTTCAAGTGTGAAAAATACGGACACTACAAGAACAAGTGTCCGGCCAAAGTACGTAAGATTTATGTTCCAAAAATTTTACAAATTCCTGCACTCTGTTTAGATAATTCAGTTATCTTTTCTGATAAATTAGATTTACTACATAGTAAAATTAATATTTTGCATGACAAATTAGAAAATGCAGATATAACTAAAATATCAGAAATTAATTATCTAATTCAGAACATTAATTTAGTAATTTCTAAAATAAATTATCACAACTTTAATACAAATAATATTTTTATTTCTGATAATTTTAAACTTAATTCTGATAACTTTAATTCTAATAATGCCAATTTTGATAATTCTAATTCAGATAAATTTAATCCTAAGGATAATCCAGAAATTAATCCTGAAAATCCTAAGGATAATCCAGAAATTAATCCTGGAAATCTTAAGGATAATCCTGAAATTAATCCTGAAAATCTTAAAGATAATCTAGAGATTAATGTTGAATTTCTTGAAAATATTAAAGATGTATTTGAGGATAATTCTGAGGATAATATTGAAGAAGAAATTCTCCTAGATAATAACTTAATTATAGATAACTTTGAAAATTATTACAAAACTTTAATTAGTGACCCAAATTACTCCTCTTATTTTGAGGATACTAAAAGATATAATTTTGAGGATGAGGAATATATGCAACTATCTAAGATTAGGGCCATAGTCAATAAAAATTACAAAAATTCAAATAAATCAAAATTATTAGAAAAACTTGAAAAGATAGATAAAGATGAAGAAGAAATTTTCGAAATAATGAAAATGATGAATTTAAATCTATAATTATTAATTAATCATTTCAACCTTAATTATTCAAATTAAATTAAAATCAAATTAAATTCAAATTAAATTAAATTAAATTAAATACAAATTCAATTAAATTAAATACAAATTAAATTAAATTAAATTAAATTAAATTCAAATTAAATTAAAATTAAATTAAATTCAAATTAAATTAAGTTATATTCAAATTAAATTAAGTTAAATTCAAATTAAATTAAATTAAATTAAATTCAAATTAAATTAAATTAAATTCAAATTAAATTAAATTCAAATTAAATTAAATTAAATTAAATTAAATTAAATTCAAATTAAATTAAATTCAAATTAAATTAAATTCAAATTAAATTAGATTCCAATTAAATTAAATTCAAATTAAATTAAATTCAAATTAAAGTAAATTAAATTAAATTAAATTAAATTCAAATTAAATTAAATTAAATTAAATTAAATTGAATTCAAATTAAATTAAATTCAAATTAAATTAAATTCAAATTAAATTAGATTCCAATTAAATTAAATTCAAATTAAATTAAATTCAAATTAAATTAAATTCAAATTTAATTAAATTAAATTAAATTAAATTAAATTAAATTAAATTAAATTAAATTAAATTCAAATTAGATTAAATTCAAATTAACTTAAATTCCAATTAATTCTATTAATTCAAATAAATTCAATCAATTCAAATACATTCAATATTCAAATTAAATCAAATTAGTAAATTAAATCTAGATTAAATTTAAATTAAATTCAATTCAAATTAAATCATAATTAATTCAAATTCAATTAATTCAACATCAATTAATTTTAATTAATTAATCCTTAATCAATATAATCTCCAACTAATCGTTAGACAAGTTAAACTTGTACTAAAATAAAATTTTACCCAAACTATAATAATTAAAATTAATAACATTAAATATGTCAAAGTGGGATAACATATTGTCGTGTTCACACGACATGTATCAAATCGGGAATTTGATACATCATTAGAAACTTAAATAAAATGACTGGACTTGTTTGACTCATGCATAATTGTCATGCCATGCATTTGCTACTTCTTTTAAATATATGACATGTCATTCATATTTAAATTTTATGCATATATTAGAACGGCTATAGGAAAAAGAATAATTGAAACTTGATCAACCTGGTATTGGGTGGCGGTGAGATGATAGTACATTAGGGAAGCCAATTCTAATAAGATCAAGTATACTTGGTCTCTTTAGACTGGTGAAACTAGCCGAAGCTACCGATCCAAGACCCAAACTAGTTAGATCAGAATTTTTCAAAAAGTAATTTTGAAAATGAAATTTCATTAAAAGGCTTTGTCAAGGAAAGGGTTGATGATCCAATAAGGCTACGGCCAAAGAAGGCCTAGTGCCTCGCCAAGACCTGGAAGCCGATTTTTGAAATTCAAATTCAAGTTACTTCTTGTTAAATTCAAATCTAACACAAGCTTCAATTAAATCTTATAGTTAATAATAAATTAAGAAAAATGATTCAAGCATCTCACAATACACCTATAAGGCAACCATGCTTGTTGTATTGATACATCTAAAATGGGTGAGATGTTAAAGACTAATGAATTGAAAAATATTTTTCAAAATTGTTTTTCAAAATTGTTAGAATATTTTTCTAAAAATATATTTTCAAAATAGTGCTTCAACATAATAATATTTTTATGGAATTCATGCTTGTCTGATTGATTATACATATTATACATTTTTTAAAAAATATATCTTTTCAAAAATTGTTGACTCACTCAATTAGACACAAGCCTCTTAGGACAACACTAAAGTTCCTTAAGGCACTTAGATAGAGTCAAACGGTGTTGGATACAGGGAGAGTGTTTTGTTCTTTCGTTAAAAACTTTTTTCGAAAACTGTACCTTAACTTCTATCACATATGGTTTCCAAATTATCCTCTTTCCAAATTGTGGTTTCAAAATCTATATTTTTGAAAATCGATATTCATTTGATTTTGATAAACCCTAAAGACACAGAGGAAGGTCCACTTCATGATCTAGGACGTGTTAGATTTAAGGGGAGTTTGAGTCAACCTTCTGACAAGTGTTAAATTATTGTTAGATTATTCTTTTGATCTGAATCAAACCTTAAGACTCAGAGAAAGAGTACTTGTGGTCAACAAGCTTCCCAGGACTGAGTCAAGTTTAGGGGGAGGTCAAATTAAAAGAATTATTTAATAACATGTTTCCTTGAACTATATCTTCTAAATCTTGCTAAAAACATAAGTATTCTTTTGAAATACTAACATTTTTTTTCTCCTTAAAAATACCAGTATTTTCAAAATTCATCTGGTTTTGATCAATTAAAAAAATTTGTTTATCTTGAGCTTGGAAAATCTTCCAGGACACTTAGGAAAATGTCCTTGTAGTCAACAAGGTTTCCTATGATTGTGTCAGACTAGAAGATAATCCAAGTCAAGTATCATGACTTCAAAAATTCATACATTTTTGAAAATTAACTTACATCCTATTATTCTATTTTTCAGAATTTGTGTGAAATATAAAATTATTTTTATATTTACTTGAGTTTGAAGAATTTCCAGGACACCTAGGAAAATATCCTTGTAGTTAACAGGGTTTCCTAGGATTGTGTCAGACTGGAAAAGAAACCTAGTAAAGTAAAATATTATATTTTCAAAAGTACTTATGTCTTTCAAAGCCTAATATTCTTTCAAAAAGTACTTAATTATGCAAAAAATTCAATGTAATATTCAATACATTTTTCAAAGGTACTTATATTTTTCAAAAACTACATAATCTTTCAAAGTACTTGTACTCTTCGAGCACGAACAAAAATGTCTTTTTCAGAATTATGCATTTTTCAAAAAATGTAATATATCATTCAAAATACAATGCTTTCAAAAATTTACACTAAGTATTTTCAAAAAAGAACCAAAGGTTTTCATTGTTGGTGCAAGTATTTTCTTATGTTTTTTTTTTTATGTATGACAAAGGGGGAGAGGTGTGCTTAAGTTAGAAAATTTTCTCCCAAAAATCAAAAATGTAGTTTCAAAACTTATATCATTTTTTTTCATTTTTTGATCCCAAGGATGGTAAGTTAGCCCCTTAAACCAATCTAACTTAAGTTATTGTCAAACATCAAAAAGGGGGAGATTGTTGGTGCAAGTTGCATCAATGATGTTCCTCTTTAAGTGTTTTAAGGTTTGACAATATACTTAAGTCAGTGATATATTAAACAGACAAAGGGGAGCAAAGGAGAAGTAACCTATGTTGAAGAAAAGTCCTAGTTAACCTAGGCATCGAAACCCTAAGACCTAGCGAAGGGCTGCTAGGCACCTAGCGAAGGGCTGCTAGGCACCTAGCGAAGGACTGCTAGGGAATGAAGACCTGGCGAAGGACTGCTAGACACCTGGCGAAGGACTGCTAGGGAATGAAGTCTTGGTCCAAGGGACTGAGCAACTTAGCTGAGCGATGACTAAGGATAGGAGTAGAGACGGGTTAGGGTTTGGGCGTCTCGAGGTCCGGAAGTATCGAAAGCTAAGCAAAAGTCCACCCGAAGGGCTGGGTGGCAACCGTCTCCCGAAAGGAGTAGGTGAAGGGCAAGTTCTCGGGGATGGGAACTTGGGCCGGTTTGACCTAGGGTTTCGTGGAGATCCGAAGTTCGAACCAAGTCCTTAAGGCTAATATTATATGTATATGTGCTTTGTATTTGTGTATCTTGCAGGTACCAAGATTGGAAGACAAAGCAGACTGCTGGAAGCCCTGAAGCAGGGCGCCCCCATCAGTGGGGGCGCCCCCATGCATCCAGGGCGCCCCCATCAGTGGGGGCACCCCCATGTATCCAGGGCGCCCCCATCAGTGGGGGCACCCAAAACAAAGAAGAAAAAGTGCAGTTAAGTGAAGCAGGCAGAACAGGTGTCAAGCGGGGCGCCCGGAGCGTCCGGGGCGCCCGGGTTCAAAGCTATTTTTGCTGTGTCGACTCCGAAACACAGATAAGCCTTCATGAGGGCGCCCGGGAGGTCCGGGGTGCCCTGGTCAAAGGTTTTATCAGCTGCGGCGAGGTCAACGCGGGGATAAGGTTTGACCGGGTTTATCGGGGCGCCCCAACGTCCAGGGCGCCCCCAGGAGTGCTATAAAAGGGGCTTCGACCCCTCTGCTTCAACAACAACTGCTAAGTACCATTCTGATCACTCTGACCGACAACAATGCGCTAAAGACGAGGCTCTACGACCGGGAGGCTCCAGGAGGAAGTGCGCGGCACTTCGGAGGTCCAGATCGATCGAGCTTCAACTTTGTTTTGTTCGGTTTGCGTCTATTATTTCATACTTACTTTTCCGTACTTGTGCTTGTAATTGTACACTGTAAGACAGGTTTTCTCTGCCTTCGGAAATTCTGGAAAGGAGACCTATAGTGGACTCACGCCGAGTACATAGGCCTTGGACGTACTGACCCTGGGGGTTGGGAACCAAGTAAATAAATCCCGCTGTGTCTCTGTCTTGCTTTTATTTTTATTTACTGTTCCGCTGCACTAACGCTCTGAGTAGATCGAACGTTTTACGAAGTTTTCACCGTGAGAGTTTTTCACGATCGATATTCACCCCCCTCTATCGAATGCACCGGTCCTACAGATGGATGTCTCCAACAATTTGGTTTAGGGATGACTAGAGGCCAACCTTGTTTGCCTTGGTGTTGGTGGTGCTTCTTGGATGGTGTCACTAGACACAGGCTCAGCCTCAGGATCCGACTGATCTATGGGTTGTCTAGGCTCACTGTCATCAGACTCATCACCACCATTTACAACACTTAGACTTTCATCCAAACCTAGTTTCCTAAGTACGAATTGAACTCCTTCAACATCTTCTGATTGATCATTTGCTTTTGGAATGTCCTCAAAAACAACATTAGAAGACTCTTCAACTAATTTGGACTTCTTGTTATAGACTCAGTAAGCTTTGTTGATGAGGGAGTACCCGACCAGTATCCCTTCATCAGCTTTCGCTGTGAACTTTCCAAGATGGTCCTTGGTGTTTAGGATAAACATCTTACAACCAAACACCCTAAGATGTTTAACTGTAGGTGGTTTTCCAAACCAAAGTTCATGAGGAGTCTTCCCTAGAAATCTATGTATGAGGACTCGATTTTGCACGTAGCAAGCTGTGTTCACAGCTTCAGCCCATAAATAACTCGGTAAGGAGTACTCATTGAGCATGCTTCGTGCAACCTCTTGTAAGACTCGGTTCTTCCTCTCTACAACACCATTTTGTTGTGGTGTTCTAGGAGTGGAGAACTCGTGTCTATATCCTCTCTCTTGACAAAACTCTAAAAATCTTTGATTTTGAAATTCTCCTCCATGATCACTCCTAATGATTTTAATTGTTGATAATTTTTCATTTTCAACTCTTCTACAAAATGAAATAAAAACATCTAAGGTTTGATCCTTATATTTTAGAAACTAGGTCTATGTATATCTAGTAAAATCATCAATGATCACAAAATAATATCTACTACCATTCAAAGATATAATTGTACTACAATCAAACAAGTCCATGTGAAGTAAATCCAAAGCAGTAGAAGTACTTACAACGCTTTTACCTTTATGTGTAGATTTCGTTTGCTTACCCATTTGACATGCATCACAAAGCTTATCTTTTTCGTACTTGATGCTTGGTAAGCCACGAACTAGTCCCTTGTTGGCCAATTTCTAGATATTCTTCATGTTCACGTGTGCTAGTCTCCGGTGCCAAAGGGTGGACTCATCTTCTCTTGACATGAAACACTTAACAGAAGCATTAATAGCATTTTTAAAAGACACTTGATAAATGTTATCTATTCTTGTGCCTACTAGTACCGTGTCATGTGTGTCATTTTGTCTAACTAGACATTGACTTGAATGAATATCAATTGTGTAACCCGTATCACACAATTGACTGACACTTATAAGGGCATTCTTAATCCTAAGACATTCGGATATTTAAATGTCTCCTATGTAGGACCGGTGCCGTCGATAGAGGGGGGGGTGAATATCGATCGTGGACATCTTTCAGAAATCTTCGTAAAGCTTTCGTTCTAGACTTAGGATATTAGTAGCGTAGCGGAAAAAGTAAATAAAAGAAATAAGACAAGACAGTGACACGACGGATTTTTACTTGGTTCCCAACCCCCCAGGGTCAGTACATCCAAGGCCTATGCACGGGAACGCCCGTCCACTATTGGTCTCCTTCCCAGACTTTCCGGAGGCGGAGAAACCCGACTTACAGTGCAAGATTTACAAGCAATAATATTGAAAATGAAGTACGGAATAAGTAAAAGCGAACCGAACAAAAATCTGAAACTTGGCCGATCTGGACCTCCGAAGTGCCGCGCACTTCCTCCTGGAGCCTCCCAGTCGTAGAGCCTTGTTTCTAGTGCGTTGTCGTCGGTCGGAATGATCAGAATCGCTCTGGAATGTTGTATCTGAAGCAGAGGGGTCGAAGCCCCTTATATAGGCCTCCTGGGGGCACCCGGAAGACTCGGTCAAACCTTATCCTTGCGCCTACCTCGCCGTGGGTGATAAGATCATTGACCAAGGCGCCCTGGACCTTCGGGGCGCCCTCATGATGGCTTATTTATGTTTTGGGTTCGAAACTGCAAATACAGCTTTGAACCAGAGCGCCCCGGACGCTCAGGGCGCCCTGCTTGACACCTGTTCTGCCTGCTTCATCATACCTGCATTTTTACCTTTGGCTCAGGGCGCCCTGGCTGTTCAGGGCGCCCTGGTTGGTGAGGGCAACCTCCTTGATGGGGGCGCCCTCCTTAAAGCTTACAAATTGTTTTTTTGCTTGCTTTGTCTCCGGTTCTTGTTACCTGTAAGATACACAAACACAAAGCATATATACATATAATATTAGGCTTAAGGACTTGGTTCGGACTTCGGATTTGCACGAAACCCTAGGTCGAACCGGCACGAGTTCCTATCCCCGAGAACTCGCCCTTCACCTACTCCTTTGAGGAGACGGTTGCTACCCAGCCCTTCGGGTGGACTTTTACTTAGCTTCCGATTACTCCGGATCTTGAGACGCCCAAACCCTGACCCGTCTCTACTCCTGTCCTTAGTCATCGCTCAGCTAAGTTGCTTAGTCCCTTGGACCAAGTCTTTATTTCCTAGTCGTCCTTCGCCAGGTGCCTAGCAGCCCTTCGCTAGGTCTTTGTTACCAAGCGGTCCTTTGCCTGGTGCCTAGCAATCCTTCGCTAGGTCTTCTATGCCTAGTAGTCCTTCACTAGGTGCCTAGCAGCCCTTCGCTAGGTCTTCTATGCCTAGTAGTCCTTCACTAGGTGCCTAGCAGCCCTTCGCTAGGTCTTAGGGTTACGATACCTAGCAACCCTTCGCTAGGTGCCTAGCAGCCCTTCGCTAGGTCTTTAGGGTTCCGATGCCTAGATTAACTAGGACTTTTCTTCTGCTAAGGTTACTTCTCTTTTGCTCCCCTTTGTCTGTTCAATATATCACTGACTTAAGTGAATTGTCAAACATTAAAACACTTAAAGAGGAACATCATTGATGCAACTTGCACCAACAATCTCCCCCTTTTTGATGTTTGACAATACCTTAAGTTAGATTGGTTAAAGGGGCTAACTCACTATCCTTAGGATAAAAAAAAGAAAAAAATTGATCTTTGGGAAAAAATTTCTAGAATTTTTCTAACTTAAGCACACCTCTCCCCCTTTGTCATACATCAAAAAACTTTAAGAAAACACTTGCACCAATAATGAATATTTTCACTTGCACCAATAATGAATATTTTGGTTCTTTTTGAAAAATACTTGGTGCAGAAAGCATTGTATTTTGAATGATATATTGCATAAATTAATTTGAATGCAGAAATTACTTATATATTGCATTTTTGAAAAAAAATGCATAATTTTGAAAAGATGTTATTTGCTTTTGAAAAATGATTTTTAACAACATGCAAGTACTTTTGACAGAATTTGTAATTTTTTGAAGAATATAAAGTACTTTTTGTAAAATGCATAACTTTTGAAAAGGTGTTATTTTGGAAGATATAAATATTATGCATATTTTGCAATTACTAATTATTTTTGAAAAAGGTGAGACTTTGAAAAATATAAGTAGTTTTTGAAACATAATATTTTACTTGACTAAGTTTTTTTTCAGTCTGACACAATCCTGGGAAACCTTGTTAACTACAAGGACATTTTCCTAAGTGTCTTAGAAATTTTTCAGAGTCAAGTAAGTATTAATGGAATTTTTTTTTTTGAAAAAAAAATGATAATACTTTTGAAAGCATATGTTACAGGATTTTGAAAAATTACTTATGTTTCTATCAAGATTTGAAAGTACAGCGCATGAAATCATTTAATCTCCCCCTAAACTTGACCCAGTCCCAGGAAGCTTGTTGACCACAAGTACTCTTCTTCTGAGTCTTAAGGTTTGATTCAGATCAAAAGAATAATAATTTTCAAAATGATTTAAAACTTGTTAGACTCCCCCTAAATTTGACACGTCCTAGGAGTCCTTGAAGATCATATAGTGGATCTTTCCTCTGTGTCTTTAGGGTTTATCAAAGTAAAGAAACTGATAATTTTTAAGTAGATAAATTTTGAAGCCACAATTTGGAAAGAAGATAATTTTGAAAACATATGTAATGCAAATTAATGTGCAGTTTTTGAAAAAATCTAAAAAGAACAAAACACTCCCCTGCATCCAACACCGTTTGACTCTATCTAAGTGCCTTAAGGAACTTTAGTGTTGTCCTAAGAGGCTTGTGTCTAATTGCGTGAGTCAAACAATTTTTGAAAAGCTATAATTTTTGAAAAACGTATAATATGTATATTCAATCAAACAAGCATGAATTCCATAAAAATATTATTATGTTGAAGCACTATTTTGAAAATATATTTTTAGGAAAATATTCTAACCATTTTGAAAAACAATTTTGAAAAAATATTTTTCAATTCATTAGTCCTTAACATCTCACCCATTTTAGATGTATCAATACAACAAGCATGTTTGCCTTATAAGTGTATTGTGAGATGCTTGAATCATTTTTCTTTAATTCATTTTTCAATTCTAAGATTTAATTGAAGCTTGAGTTAGATTTGAATTTGACAAGAAGTAACTTGAATTTGAATTTCAAAAATTGGCTTCCAGGTCTTGACGAGGCATTAGGCCTTCTTTGGCCGTAGCCTTATGGGATCATCCACCCTTTCCTTGACAAAGCCTTTTAATGAAATTTCATTTTCAAGATTACTTTTTGAAAAATTCTAGTCTAACTAGTTTGGATCTTGGATCGGTAGCTTCGGCTAGTTTCACCAGTCTAAAGAGACCAAGTATACTTGATCTTATTAGAATTGGCTTCCCTAACGTACTATCATCTCACCGCCACCCAATACTAGGTTGATCAAGTTTCAATTATTCCTTTTCCTATAGCCGTTCTAATATATGCATAAAATTTAAATATGAATGACATGTCATATATTTTTAAAAGAATAGCAGATGCATGTCATGACAATTATGCATGAGTCAAACAAGTCCAAAGCATTTTATTTAAGTTTCTAAAATGTATCAAATTCCCGATTTGATACATGTCGAGTGAACCCGCGAATATGTCAACCCACTTTGACATATTTAATGTTATTAATTTTAATTGTTACACTTTGGGTAAAATTTTACTTTAGTTTAAGTTTAAGTTATTTAAGATTTGAGTTGGATTCAGGTTAATTACGAATTAATTGAGGTTGAATTAATAAGAAATTAATTGAGTAGGATTTAATTGAAGTTATAATTTTAATTCAACTTAATTTTACTTTTAATTTGAATTAAATTGAATTAATTAAGATTTAATTTATGTTTAATTTGAATTTAATTTGAATTTAATTTGAATTTAATTTGGATTAATTTGAATTTAATTTGGAATTAATTTGAATTAATTTGAATTTAATTTGGATTAATTTGAATTTAATTTGAATTTAATTTGGATTAATTTGAATTTAATTTGGATTTAATTTGAATTAATTTGAATTTAATTTGGACTAATTTGAATTTAATTTGAATTAATTTGAATTTAATTTTGATTAATTTAGATTTAATTAATTAATTAAGATTTAATTAAGAATTATAATGATTAATTAATAATTGTGGGTCTAAATTCATTATTTTCATTATTTCAAAATTTCTTCTTCATTTTTATCTTTCTTTTCAAGTTTTTCTAATAATTTTGATTTATTTGGATTTTTGTAATTTTGATTAACTATGGCCTTTATCTTAGATAGTTCTATATCCTCCTCAAGACTAGGTCTTTCAATATCCTTATAGTAGGTGGAGTAATTTGGGCCACTAATTAAGGGTTTGTAATAATCTTCAATATTATCTATAATTAAATTATTATTTAGGAGAAAATTATCCTCAGATATATTTTCAACATTAATCTCTAGATTATCTTTAAGATTTTCATAATTAATTTCTGAATTAATCTTGAGATTTTCAGAATTAATTTCTGAATTATCCTTAAGATATTCAAATTTAAATTTGGATTTATCCTTAGGATTTTCAAATTTGAATTTGGAATTATCCTTAGAATTTTCAAATTTGAATTCCGAATTATCCTTAGGATTAATTTTGTCTGAATTAAGATTATCAGAATTAATTTTATCAGACAAATTACCAGGATTAATTTTATCAGATAAATTATCAGGATTAATTTTATCAGATAAATTATCAGGATTAATTTTATCAGATAAATTATCAGGATTAATTTTATCAGATAAATTATCAGAATTAATTTTAGCAGATAAATTATCAGGATTAATTGTATCATATGAATTATCAGGATTAATTTTAGCAGATAAATTATCAGGATTAATTATATCAGATGAATTATCAGGATTAATTGTATCAGATAAATTAACAGAATTAATTTTATCAATTTCTGAGTTGATATTCTGAATTAAACAATTAATTTCTGATATTTTGGTCATATTCACGTTTTATAATTTAATATGCAAAAAGTTAATTTTCCTATGCAGTAAATCTATTTTATCAGAAAAATTAACTATTTTATCACATGACAGTGCAGGAACTTGTAAAATTTTTGGAACATAAATTTTTCGTACCTTTGCCAGACATTGTTTTTTGTAGTATCCGAATTTTTCACACTTGAAGCATCTGATATGACTTTTGTCCCTCCGGTTTCCTGGTGCTGGTGCCTCCTTCACTGTCGGTGATGAACGATTTTTATGAGTAGGGCACTGATTTTTATAGTGCCCTCTCTCCCTGCATGTGAAACAGATAATATGCAACTTAAAATTTGACATAAAAAAAATTATACCTGATTCACCCCTGGGCTCCCCCTCAACTCCTGGCGTCTTTGCTCCGTCGGCGGTTAGTCCGGTGAAGAGCGGCTCGGCTCTGATACCACTTGTAGGACCGGTGCCGTCGATAGAGGGGGGGGTGAATATCGATCATGGACGTCTTTCAGAAATCTTCGTAAAGCTTTCGTTCTAGACTTAGGATATTAGTAGCGCAGCGGAAAAAGTAAATAAAAGAAATAAGACAAGACAGTGACACGGCGGATTTTTACTTGGTTCCCGACCCCCCAGGGTCAGTACATCCAAGGCCTATGCACGGGAACGCCCGTCCACTATTGGTCTCCTTCCCAGACTTTCCGGAGGCGGAGAAACCCGACTTACAGTGCAAGATTTACAAGCAATAATATTGAAAATGAAGTACGGAATAAGTAAAAGCGAACCGAACAAAAATCTGAAACTTGGCCGATCTGGACCTCCGAAGTGCCGCGCACTTCCCCCTGGAGCCTCCCGGTCGTAGAGCCTTGTTTCTAGTGTGTTGTCGTCGGTCGGAATGATCAGAATCGCTCTAGAATGTTGTATCTGAAGCAGAGGGGTCGAAGCCCCTTATATAGGCCTCCTGGGGGCGCCCTGGACGCTGGGGGCGCCCTGGAAGACTCGGTCAAACCTTATCCTTGCGCCTACCTC
>JAGFNQ010003110.1:0-33938 GCA_024364735.1 Boesenbergia rotunda
TGGAAAAGGGAACGTATCAAAGGTTGATTGGAAAATTACTCTATTTGTCTACTAGGCCTGACATTACCTACGCTGTTAGTGTAGTGAGTCAGTACATGCATGCTCCTAAAACTATCCACATGAAGGTCGTTGACAGGATTTTGAGATACTTAAAGTCATGTCCCGGAAAAGACTTGTTGTTTAAGGGCGGTGGTAATCTGAAGGTGGAATGTTATTCTGATGCTGATTGGGCTGGTTTTAGAGACGATAGAAGATCTACTTCTGGCTATTGCACCTTTTTAGGAGGAAACTTGGTGACTTGGAGAAGTAAGAAATAAAGTGTTTGTGCACGGTCCAAAGCAGAATATCTAGCCATGGCACATGGTCTTGCAGAAATGTTATGGTTGAGTTTTTTATTGGAAGACATGGGATTAAAGGCTGAATTACCTCTCAGGCTGTATTGCGACAACAAAGCTGCAATCAATATTGCAAATAATCCAGTTCAACATGGCCGAACCAAACACATCGAGATTGATCGCCACTTTATTCGGAAGAGACTTGATTCTGGAGAGCTATGTTTGCCCTATGTCAAATCTGAGAACCAACTTGCTGATATGTTTACAAAAGCTATACCCCAAGCTGTGTTTAATTCTGCCCTTAGCAAGTTAAACATGTTTGATATATATGTTCAACTTGAGGGGGAGTGTTGTGAGTTGCAGCGGTAGTTAAGTCTTTTTTCTATCTTGTGCCATTAGGGTTTTGCAAGCTACAAGCTATATAAGTTGTGTACATGATTTTGTTTTAATTAAGTTTTGAAGAGTTTTTTTCTCCAACAGATACCACTGATATTAAGATTTGTTTACTATCCAACCCCAATATTATGAACTATTGTGATGGGTACCAAATGTAGATGGATTGTGGAACAATGCAGCTATGTATTTTAGGACACCAGACAACTAAATGAGCAGATGTGTTACTTATCAGTGAGGGATCTAGGGAATCTCCTTATGTGATCGAGAGTAGAATCATTTATTGGATCAGCTGCACATGAGTTCTACAAAGGTGGTATTAACAACATGGATTAGATGATTTTAGTGGCTGTGAGGAGTTGATCGCCTTGAGGATCAGCTTGGAGTACAAAATGGAATTGTTCAAGATGGAACAGTGGTGCAGCATCTTGCTGGAGGAATTGTCAAATCTTTCTATTGACTTTTCTAGGGATTTTGGGGGTTACACCTATCAAGCCCTGCTGGTACTCTATACCAAAAATAACTTTTCTAGGGTTTTATTTGGTGGATGACTGAAAAAGAATGAATTTTTTTTTTGGTGGTCATAGATTTTTTTTTTTTTGGTTGGGGGGGCGGGTTGGTGTACCATATTTCCCTAAATTTGGGATATAATTTTGGGCATAATTTAAAATCCCAAGCCAAGATCGTAGCCCCTTTAGGGTCATCAACCTTCTTGATAATGTGCGGCTGCAATTTAATCTTGTTGTTTCCAAGTATCGCTCCTACGAATTTCACTTTACTGCGATTTTCATCCTAGTTGGACTTAAGATTAAGTCATTTTGTTGGCAGATTTCCAACATCTTTCACAGGTGCCTTTCATGTTCTTCATTATCTGAGAAAACCAAGATGTCATCAATGTATACGGCTATGAATTGCTCCGTACCTTGGAAGCAGTTATCCATCTTCCTCTGAAAAATCGCTGGTGCATTGTTTAAACCGAATGATATTACTAGCCATTCGTATATGGTTACGTACCTAGAATGTCGTCCATTTTATGGATTCAGGGTGCATGGCTACCTGGTGAAATCCGGATTTCAGATCAAATTTTGAGAAGATTTTCTTTCCACTGACCTTTTTCAAGATGGTATTGATGCCGGGCAGGCTGTATTGGTCTTTGTTTTTAATATCATTAAGCTTCTTGTAATTGAATATCATCCGCTCTTTTCCCTTTTCTTCCTGGCCAGTTTTAGGGTTTATAGTCTTTCCGGAGTTGACTATTATTGCAGTTGTCCTGTGGCAGCTTCTACTCTTTCTTATTACTCCCAAGTTAAGTAAGGCTTTGATGTGCTTTGAGAATGCTTCTTTTGCCGCTGGTGTAAGATGCATCAGAGGTCGATCCTCTATAATAAAGTCAGGGTTTTTGATATCCAACTGACAAAGAAATTGATTTTTACTCCAATATTTTAGCGGATCTTCCCCAATATAGCCTTGGGCTTTTAGTTCTGACAGAAGACTTCCAAACTTGTTTCGGAACCCTTGTAAGGTTTCTTCTGTGGAGTAATCGACTAATTCCTTTATCTAGATATAGTCTTCCTCTTCGAGATCTAATTCCTCAATAGCCGCTGTTGCTGCAACAAAAGGGAGGGTTTCAATAGTCGTCAGAATTTTATAAAATGTTACCTGATTTCCTTCTATTCTAACTTATCCATGCATTGCTCGGATAAAGTTGCATCCTACTATCATTTGTATATTTTCCCCGAGCTTCATTGGGAAGGCATATGTATAAGGAATTCTGAAATTGTTCTTTCCGATCACCATCTTTCCTCCTGTCAACTTCCTTTTTGCAGTGGTTTTAGAGGTTATTCCACTGAAATGCACCACAAAGGAGTTATCTTCCAGGGCTTCGGAGGGGACTGAATTCTCATTAATGCAACATGTAGTTGCCCCTGTATTCAGTATTGCATTAACTTGAAAGGGGGGTATGTTTAGAATCTCAAATTCTACCTTAAGGTTGAACAGCATGTTTTTTGCCCTTCTTGCATTACCTCCTCCTTTTGTGTTTTGCACGGAAAGTACCTTCTGCATCTTTTCCTACAACAGGACATTGAGTTCTTCCTCTTCCATTATTTCTTTATTCCTTCCTTCCTGTAGTGCCTTAATTTCCTTCCACAAATCTTCCTTTTCCATGATGATTCTATCCAGCTCCATAGATTCTTGCTCCAGCTCCTTATACTTTAATTTCCATCCTTCTATTTCTTGTTTCAGTTGTTGGTTTTCTTGAGCTACTCTTAATGCGTCTTCTCGATCGGAAGATATTCCTCCTTTTTCAGTCCTTTTGCTTCTAGCTCAATCTTCAGCTTCTTTATTTCTGATTCACAATAAGATATATAATCTTGCTGTTCTTTCAGTAAGTTTCGGGCATCATACTTTGCCGTAGTTGTCGGTGTTGATGTTGCCACCGGAGTTTTCTTATTATAGTAGTATATGCTGCACATACCACACATTGTAATTCTGCATAGAGGACAATGCCTTCGGTGCCTTTGTTGTGTTTGCCTTTTGCAGCATTTACATACTTCTTCCCCATTCAAAATTTCCTCATTGATTTCCCAGACATGGCTACATTCATACTGTTTCTGAGATACCTGGACCATAGATCTGTAGCCTATCTCTGGTTCTATCCACCAAGTTCTTCCTTCCTCTTTTAGCATGAATATTGTTTCATGCATTATCATGGAGTTGACCCCATATTGTAACGCTTCTATATCATTTTCTCCTTCAGATATGCTGAAGATAGCGTCACTGGGTTCTTCTCCTTCTTGGACAGAGACCACTTCATAATCTTCTGGAAGTTCCAACTGCTCAAACATTGCTACTCTTTTTATATTTCTTCTTTCATTTGGGCATTCTCTTGCGAAGTGTCCCTCTTCTCCACATAGAAAGCACTTGCACTTCTTATTCCTTACTAGGTGCTTTTTCTTTTCTATTCGGGCATGAGACGGATGAGGTGTTCCTTTATGTCTTTGATCGTCTTATACCATACTTCTTCTCTGGCCTCGTATAGTATCCCGGTATAGGTATGCTGCTACGGAAAGATAAATCTTTCAGCGCTCTTTTGAAGGCAACATCTTTGGATTCGTTCTCTAGATATTTGTAGGCAAAGAATACTCGGGGGAATACCCCTACCGTATTGCCTTGATATTTTTCTTCGAAGGCCCCCTTGATTCTTTTTCCCAAGGTAGGGATATTCTTTGGATTCGTTCTCTAGATATCCTTCTTCCTGCACCTGTGTTGACCTTGGTAGGGATCTTCTAGAACAAATATAGTTCTTATTTGAGAAAGGATGTTTTGAGTACCTCCAGATCCTTCTACGCTATTTAGCAGTAGCTGATATTCTTTCAGGTACGACATCCTGCATTTCACCCATGCTAATTTCTCCGCTTCTCCCAGTAAATTTTCAATAAAATCCACCTTGCTTTGGGGATCTATGAACCCTTGCATGGCCACTAGGTTCTTCGTTATAGATTCCTATCTCATAAAGACTTCGTTAAATTTCCCAAGCTGTGATGGGATGACTAGCATTGCTCGTGCTTGCTGAAACGTAGATGGGAGATTCCACCATTCCGAAAGGTCTTTGTTTTTGAATTTTGCTTTCCAGAATAACCTTCATATGATGGTCTTTGACTTGGACCAGGTTCCAGGTTTGTGGCTGGTGGGTAATTTGCTAGTCCCATACTAGTGTCTGCCGGAGGTCTGTATATGGATATTGCAGACGAAGAGTAGATTTGCTCTGTCAGTTGAGCCACGCTGGGATATTCCAGCTCCCAATCTTCCATTCCCGCAGCTATGATTTCAGAATTTGAGTTGAGCGTGAGAGTCGGGTATTGTAGTATTTCCTCCCAACCATCTTCTGCTGTGTTGTATTCTCTGAAGTAGTAGTTTAAAGAATCCCTAAGAGACTCAGCATCAGAGGCTTGCTCCTCGTGGATGGCAGCCGCAAACTCTGCATAGTCGCTATCGTCATCTAAGTCATCATCCATGGACTGGAGTACAGTGACCCCTGGGCGTGTATCTCCTGCATGGGGATGGCTTAAATTCAGATAGGACTCCAGAGTCTGCTGCAGCCAATAGTCAACATCCTGCCTGGACGTTGATGCTTGTTCTTTGGGTGGTGAGTCTGGCCTAGGCAGTGGGACTAGTTGCCTAAATAATTCTTCTGTAAGGGGTTTGCACTTGTTAGTAGAACCAAACCCTTGCTCCCCTCGTATTGTATAGCTAGAAATTTCCTCCACTTCTATGAGCGGGACTTGGAGCACCGGTTCAATTATGTGTTGCACTATTCTGTCTCCTGTAGTAATGAATACTGGTCTGATGGTGTGATTGAATAAGAGAATTTTAATATCTCCCCTATAATCATTGTCAATAACTCCAGCTCCAGCATGCACTCCCAATTTTACGGCGGTGCTGGATCGGGTAGCGATCCGTCTATAATATCCTTCAGGAATTGCCATGCAAATGCCGGTTGAGATAAGACTCCTGCCTCTTGGTTCAATTGTAACAACTTCGTCAGAGACCAGGTCATATCCGGTTGCTCCTATGGAATGCCTGATTGGAATTTGCGCATTAGCCATTAATCTTTTGACTTGTATTTCTGGTTGATTTTCTAGGAGTACTTCTATAGTATGCCGTATGTCTTCCTCGTCCGAAGGAATTTCTTCATCTTTATCATTGTACCTTATTGGTCTCGCCGTGGGTGCCGCAACATAATTTTGGAAATTTATAGAAATCCATCCATCAATAAGGTTACGACTGCTTGCTTCTGTTGGAATCATAGGGATATTGATTTGGGTTGGGCGTATCACCCAATCCATCCCTCTCAACTGGGATGTTGAATACCGCCTTCCTGGGAGTGTCGTTACTCTGTGGCTTGCCAGGTAGTCCACCACTCCTTCCACCTCATATGCAAAGGCTATATTGGGAGTATTTGATAACCTCCCGATTAATCCTCTTGTGATGAGGAGATTAGCTTCACCATTCCTCCATGACTCATATCCTCGAGTCAATATAGAGATTTGAATATTCCTGAAAAAATCACCTATTGTTATCATAATATCAGGAATAACGTAAATCAATTGACTTCCCCTTGTTATGTCCACTTCCATAGTTGCAATGATAGACCTATCATCTTGCCATCGATTGTCCCTGAAGACAATCAGTGCCATTGTGCCTTCCTCCTGGCGATGCAGGATTTGAACTCGAACTTGTAGGACTCCTAAATGAATGTACCGCATCCGGCTTCGCTGCAATTGATTAAAACTTTCTTCTTGAACGAAGGATCTGTCCACTTGGTTTGCATCGGTACATAGGACTGACTACTCAGATCGATGGATGTAGACTCGGTGATGAGCATCATCCCTTCTTGAATGATAAAGCACCTCAGCTGGTGCTATTGCAGCTCGTTCCTGCATAGAGAGTCTTAGTTGTACCTGTGGATCAATTTACTGTTCTAGTGTATGTCGAGGAGAGCTTCTTCCAGTAATCCTCCTCCCCAATCTTCGAGCGGCTTGTTGTGCATTGAATATCCTTCGTTGGTTTTGACGATAGTCCCTGATTTGGTCTTCAACAAGAGGCGTTGTCTGAGAACTAGTTGGTTCTTGTGCTTGGGACATCATCCTTTTATCTTTTCTTTTTCTTCCATGAGGATCTTCAGCGGGTCTTTAAACACTAGGATTTTTCCTTTTGGCTCCTTTGGCTTCTCTGACGAGCCTAATGAAAGGTTTGAGAGCTTTGTTATCAAAGCTTCCGGCAGAGCAGGTGTCGATGTGCCTCATGTCTTCTGTATTTCCAGTATAGTCTTTAGGTCGGACTTGATATCTCTCAGGTCCTCTGCTATCTGGGTCAGCAGCTGTATTTGCACGTTATGTTGCTTGATAACTACTGCATTGTTGGCGATGACGCTTGAATATTCACTAGGTTTAATGAAACCTAGCGCTGGTGGTTCAATAGCTTCAGTGGCTTTGATTGCTTCTTTGTAAGAATCAGTATTTCTGGAGAGAATATAACTCATCCAAAAATCTGCTTCTCGATTTTTGCTAGCAGCCTTTCAACTCTTTGAAGCTTTTGGTCTAGGTTGACCGTAAGCCTTAAAGCTTCTTCTTCTACGAGCTTCGGTTGCTTTGAGATTTCAGCCACCAGATCTCGGACTTCTTGCTTTGTTAATGGCCTGTTTTCTGTAAACAAAGCTGTTAGAGTTTTTAAGGCAGTTCTTAGTTTTCGAACATCCTTCTCTAATTCCTGTTCCTTTCCAAGGACTTGCTTGAAATTCTTCAAATGTACACGGCTCGAAAGGCAGACTCGGTCGTAGATTACGCTAATGTTGTGAGCTAGTTCTTTGTTTGAGGGCTTTTCAGATGTTGCTAAATTAAGATATTCAAGGTTTGAGGTATGTGAACTAGTATACCATTGCTGTATGGCTTCCTCCCATCGCTCAGACATGGAATTGTTTCCCAACACTCATTGGTTTTCCTTCTCCCCTAGGTATTTTCTCCCTCACCTTCTTGGTGGTTCTCGGGGTCTCCTTGCCCTCTCTTTCACCGTACGTCTTTTGGTGATATTTTGCTAGGGTTAAACTACTTCCTCCCGAGAGTTGGGTTTCAAAACCTCACAATATTGGTCTCACAAGTGGTCTTATTAGGTTCAGCCTCTGTGCCACTCATAAGCAAACTCCTTTAAGTAGGGCTTATTAGGTCCAGCCTCTGTGCCTACAGATGAGTTTATGTTTAAGCTAATGGAAGTACTTTTAACAGCATATGATATCTATACTCACAGGGACCTCTTCCCAAGAATATCCTGAAAAAGGTTTAGCCTTGAAGACACCTCATAACTAGCTCGATACCAAAGCAAAACTTCTGTAAGGGGTCTGCACATGTTAGTAGAACGAAACCCTTGCTCCCCTCGTACCGTGTAGCTGGAAATTTCCCCCACTTTGGCATCAGAGCTAGTTATGAGGTGTCTTCAAGTTAGTTTATAAGAGGTTATTTTCACGATTCGAATCCGTGACCTAAGATCACATGACAATAATTTTACCATTGCGCCAAGGCTCTCCTTTGAAGCTGACTTACATGGAACCATATTAAATTACTTTTAGTTTTTGTGCCTTTGTGTTACTCAACTAAGGAAAATAAGGATTTTATCATGTAACCTTGTGGTCCAGCTGATTTAGCATTGTAGAGATATTGGCTTTGGATCAATTTACCATGTGACTTATGAGCGGATTCAAGAAAGTGATGTGAGTGTGGTTTCTAATCTCATTTAGTAGTACAATTTGGTTCGAACAGCTATTTGTGTTTTTACAGAAATGAACTTTTTGGTAAATTTACCAATTATATGGGTCGAGGTTTGAGTTATAATGCAGTTTTACAGCTTCCTTATTTTGTGCATAGAGCATAGTTCTCATGTAACCGCACAAGGGTACAAGTACCATAACATAATAGTGAAGATAAACACGACCATGAGATCGAATGTATGATTATTTTCATTTCTCTTTTCTATCACTTGGATCAATATTTAACCATTTGGTTTCTTACGTATTTCAGTTGCAACATGAGTTACATGCATTGTATAATGAGGAAGAGGATGATAAAAGAAATGAAGAACTAGAGGAAACCTGATCTAATTCCCCTACATTCTGTGGATTCTGGATCATGCTGTCATGCCAAATACAAAGATATTCCTGGCTGAGATCTTGCCCTTTGTTGGATCACGATTTCATATTATATATCTTAAGGTCTAACCAAAAGCAGCCACGGCGGGGATGAATTTCTAGGCTGTCTCACAACGTATGGCTCCGACATATTGTTGCTAACAAGGTCCAGATATGCTATTTGGCAAGCCAACCTGGCGCTACAAAAATGGTCAGGAGCATCATGTGCAATGTATGCTGTTTTGTTCTCAGTGATTCAACTTTATTGGGTTGATGTTGCTGGACTGTTTTACTAGTATTTGCACAATGCTGCAAGGCACTTTTTTATTTTATTTTTTATTTCCTCTCTTATATAGGTTCATTATTGCTTTGATTGTATGTACTTTTTTTGATGTTAAGAAGATTGAAGATGCACAAGCAGATAAAACTGCTTTTACATGCCTTGTTCAGTGTATTCAACCGTATTGCGATGCTGGTAATCATTTTCAAATTTGTTTGCTTAATCACAAACGATTGAGGCAATCTTTCGGCTCTTGAGATATGATTTTGCATAATGCTTATGAAAATAGGCTGTTTCTTTTTCTTTTTTAAGATGGTAGTGGTACTACGCGTGTAAAACACCCAGTGGGGTCTCTGTGAAATTGGATGGTAATAAAGAAGTAAGCGAATTCACGTGAAGTTAAAATGCCTGTTTATTTATCTGAAAAATTAGAGTGATGGGTGCGAAATTACGAGCTTGGAGGACCCTCTTAAGTGAGGAGCATTGAATTGGCCAAAAGCTTGAGTATCTTGATGACGATGCAAACTTGAGGATCTTGATGCATACGATCGACCAAAAGCTTGAGACAAGGTTTAAAGGGCCGGATTATTTATGAAGTTGGAGAATTGAAGGTATGAAATGTTGGATTTGTAGCATGTTAAAAGGGGGAGTGAATATTGATCCTGTCGCGAAGTGAGGTGGACTCTCAAGAGCGAGATGGTCTCCTGAGTGCCACGAGCTGTTGATGTTGGCTCCGATTTGCAGGAGAAGGACCGTTAGCAAATCCGTCGGGAAAAGTTCCCGGTCAGGCCCTCTGATGGTCAAGTCAGTATCCGTAGGAGTATAGCAAGAAAAAGGAAATAGTAGACGAGAGCACAATTGCGCATACCTGCGGAATGAGGAAGGGAGGGGCTTATATAGCCAGGGGAGCTGACAACCCTTGTTTGTGTCAATCATCTTTTGGTACCCGCATGAGAAATGGATGTGCGTGCTTGTCAGCTCACAGGAAGGCATCGATTGGCGCCACTCTGCCTGACCCATCGAAGGGCAGAATGGCGCAGGGTGCTCGGCTAGTACAGTAGTACAGAGTCAGCGGGATATCCGCGACGTATACCATGAATGAGTAAGGCTTGCGCTGGCCCCCGTATTATGGTCGTACATAAGGTCCTAGAGCGGATGTGGCATAAGGAAGGACCGGTCCTGAGGTAGGCTGCCGACTGGCTGACCCGAGTTATACCGGCCGGGTCGAGTGTAATGTCTCTGAGTGACGCAGGGTACGCCCCGAGTCGGGGGGGGCACGGAGATGCATTCGATTTGCCCGCTCTCGAATCACATGGTTGAGTGGCCGAGCTAGGGGACGCTCGGTATCGGCCCGCCCGACCTGATCCAAGGTCGGGCGGTTGGGGGTTCGAGGGTTCCCCGGTTCGGGAACTCCTCATGTCGGGCCTTCGTTGGCTCGTCCTTGAGCCTCCATCAACGCCATGTGTATTCGAGTCAGGGTCGGCTTCTCGATGTCCTCGAGCAAGTTGGGCCGGGCCGGATTCTATTGGCCTAACTGCTCGCCTGAGCCCCTCAATTCACCTGGACTCTGGGGCCTCGGTCTAGGCCCCATCCAGACGTGGAGCCAGGCTGGCCGACCGAGCTATCCGTGAGGTAAGCCGGGATTATAAGCATCATCTTCGAGTCTAGTCGAAGGAGGCGCTGAGTTCGACTGACTGGACTGTTGTTTTAGAGCGAGCTTGGCGCACCCGAGTAATCTACACTTCCAGCTGACCCCCGCAGTCCGACCAGAGATAGTTACTCGATCGGCAGGTCAATGTCCCTTCAATTGTCTTATCCCCTCATCCTCTATCCAGGATGAGTCGATTCGTATCTTCCTCATTAATTACCGCATTAACTGGCAAGGCCACGTGCCAGCTGACTATCGGTTCCCCAAGCGACGAAGCGTATGCCGCCGGACTCAGCGAACGATTAGTGCACACGTGTTACATCGGTCCATGGGAATTACTACGAGTTCAATCGGACGACCCAGATCCTTTCCCGCTCTTCGCTCGGATCCCCCTCGAACGGTTGGGGCCGCCCGCTCAACCATATATATAGGCTCTTACCCCGCAGTTCTTACCACTGTTTTTTTACTTCCGACGCCGAACTGTTGCTGCTGCTCGCTCTGCTAGGGGTCCGACAACTCCCCTCGACACGCGTTCTCCGGTCATCGTCTCCGGCGATCCCTTTTCCACTCGGTCAGTTCTCCTTCTCACACGGCCCATTTCCTTTTTACTTGGCCAGATGGACTCTCCTTCTTCCTCCTTGGACCCTTGGTACACTACCATGGTGTCCGAGCTCCACCATCATGACCTCGACCAAATTCGAGCCGATTACCGTATCTCGGACAACTTCCGCCTCTGTTTGCCCGACCCGACCGACCATCCAGAGACCTCCACCATGGTTACATAACTATCTCCTGCAACCACCTTTAGGCTGGGCTTCGTTTCCCGATCCACCCATTCATTTCCTCAGTTTGTCATCTCTTCCAAATTCCCCTATGTTAGTGATATGAGAGAAGTGTCATAAGGCAATCGCCTTATGATTGTAATCATTTATTTTAATACATGAATATCCACTATTTGAGTATACATGTTTGTGTATTTGATTGAGATCTTAAACTCATTTACTGAATGTCCGCAATACAATTCATAGCATGAGAGAATTTGTGATGAATTCACAACTAGTGATTATCTCTACATGTGCAATTGTGAAGTATTGAAATTGTCCCTAGTCGATGAATTGATAAATACGGACACTATCAATTCTGTTGAGACTAGCATGGGTTATTCTCTAATCAGCTGATTCCCACTGGCTGGTGACATTGAGATGTCCGGAGATAAACATGAATGCTAGTTAAGGGAACTAGTTCATTGAAGTGACTGGCTGTAAAACTTCATATGGTAGTCTACATATAGATATGTCAGTGAAGTTCTTACTGCAGCTTAAGTGCGATGTTCCTTTGACTTGCGGTGTTCATGTCATCTTGGTCATGGAGACTTATACTTTGACATCTTAAGCAAGCATCTCCAATGAGGTGTGGACCCAGGATGATTGGGTATAAGCCGAAGTGCCCGAAGATGTTTGAACAGCCTACAAAGGATTCACCACTCCTTGCGAGGAGATGTATACCCGAGGCTTATCGTCGGATTGTTACTCGAAGCCTCTGGCCAGAGTATGACATGTTCAGAGTATGAATCTCTTAACTACATGAGAGTAATTAGAATCCGTAGGGAGAGAAAACGTTACTTGGGCTAGGTGTGACGTAGTCAGCCTAGTGGGGACTGACACACATAGACCATGTCTTGAACCAAGTGGGTATAAGATGGTGAAGGGAATGAGGCACGATTCATTATAGCTGCTGAAGGGTTTCAGAATTATTTCTGAGGTCAACCGATGATCTTTCGATTAATTGGGGATCATGATGTACTACTAGGTGCCACTCATGATCGTTCTATAATTAATTGATTAATTATAGACGGCCAACATAAATCGAAAGCCTATTTAGTCGCACACACTACGAGTAATCCGAGGGATTTAAAATGAGTTGAAAATTAGATTTTCCAATCAAGAGAGATTAAGTTTGGTTGAGCTAAACGATAAGTCGAATCTGAATTTTTCAGAGACGCATCGGAAGCGTAAAATGGCTAAGTCTTTTGAAGACTTAATAGATGAATTAAATAAGTTTAATTCATTGGGGCTTGGCTTGGATGAGCCGGCCAAAGAGGGCCTCCATCCTCTTTGCTTGGTCGGCCACAACAAAGGGAGAGAACCAAGTTTTTGGTTCAATTTATAAAATAAATCAAGTGTGGTTTGTTTTATAAAATTATGGCTGATATAATTTTTTTTATATAATAAACCAAGGTTTGGTTTATTTTTCATGGAAATTAAAATGAACCATGGATTGGTTTATTTTATAAAATCAATCATAAATTGATTTACCATGATAAGGAAATTTATTCCATAAGAGAGAAGAGACTTGATTGATTTTTATCATGAATTAAAATATGATTTTAACCATGATATAAAATCAAACTTGGCATGATGGAATAAGTTATTCCATATTTGAGACGCTTGATGGTTGAGAGGCCACTATATAAAGGACCCAAGGCAAGGCTTGGGTGTGAATCATAGAGATGAAGGCATAGGCTCTCTCCCTCTCTTTCTCTCCTTCTCTTCTCCCTTTCTTGCCGTGCGCCAACTAGCCCCAAGAAGGAGCACCAGCCGACCATCCTTTTGTGGTTAGTCTTCCGACTTCTCTCTTGGTTTTTCTTGTCGCATTCTCGGAGAATCTAGTAGTTCTCGAGAACATGAAACTTGTGGCTTTGCGAAGTCATCCCGAAGATACTCGGCGTGGACGCGAATAGAGGCGGAGCTTCCAAGGGACGCTTACGGTTGGATCTCGTCCCTTCCTTCGAGTTACGTGAGGTAATACGTAAATTAGTTTACGTTTCTACAAAATTTCAAATATATGATCATGTCTACACAAGATAAAATTGCATGCTTAGATGTGTGGTTAAATGATTTAGAGAAATTATTTATGCTAAACCTTCCGCTGCACGTAATTAATTTTAAAATTACGAACCCGCATCCCTGTCAACATGCACCCGGTCCCAACACCCTGTCCCAACTTATCCCGAACGTCATCCGTCTGATGTGTTGCTCGGTAGTTATCTTTACTCTGTATAGGATCCCTCTCGAGCCCGAGTTCTTTAATTACTTCTTTTACCCTATGAAGCAAGAGCCGGACGACTTCTTCTTCCAAGCCCGAGCCCAGACTTCCTTTCTATTGAAACTTCCAACCTCTAATAAGGGTTGGAAGGAACGTTATTTCTTTATCAATATTGTCGTGGCCCCGAGCGGGCTAACCCACTGGATATCCGACCTTCCTCCTTCTGCCCCTCTCCCCAAGAACTATCGATCCCTCCCCTCTTATCAGTCGACCCTCTCCAAACTCGGGGGCCGACACTTCCACGGTGTCTATTTTCTCAGCGAGGATATTTTGTACGTGTTTAGGCTCAGCCAAGTGCTGGTCCGCCGACCCTAGTCACTCGGTAAGTTCTGTACTCTATCTTTCGAATGTTTGTATCTAACTAAACTCATGTTTCCTTGCAGCAAATATGATGCTAGCAGTTGCCCTGGAGGAGAGGTTTGGTCTGGACGATGCCGAACTTGACTCTCGAGTCGGCGAACAACTGGCCCAACGAGAGGCAGCTCCACCCGTGGTTTCTCCTACTAATGTGTCCTCCTCCAGCAATAGAGCGGCGTCGGTTTCCGACCCCGAGCCAATAGATGTGGACGACGAGCCTCTGGTCACCAGGCGTCGAAGGGAACGATCAGCTGACTCAGAGTCTGCACCTCCCTCCGTTCCCACAGCCGGAGCCTCCACCAGCTCTCGGCCAAAGAAGAAGAAAAAGAAAGCAGCGACCCCTTCTCCAGCGGCCCCTTCTCCAGTTCCGCCCCCAACTCTGACCCGGGCAGGCTCCCTGGAAGCCCGGATCTGGAGGGATCCCTCCCCTCCCCCTGCTGAAGGATCGGACAGTCAGCCGTTCCATTTGGTCATGTCGTCCCGGTGTGCCTCTGCCACGGGCTATGATGTACCAATTATCGAGCCGCCCAAGCAGACCCGGGAGGTCCATCTGTACGGTCCGCTGGGCGACCATTTTTATCAAGGCCTTCAGGAAGATAACTATCGGGGCCCGACTAGCAGAGTCAACGCCTTTCTTTCAGAGGCCAGTCAGGTACATTTGTTTCCTGCTTGTGTTTTTTTCCTTTTGCTTATTCTTGACTAAGATCTATTCTTTGTTCGCAGCTTTTCAGCTCGGCCTATAGCCTGGCCGTACCTTTTATAGCCCATACCCAGACTCAACAACAGGCGGAATCCTGGGTGGAGCGGCTGGAGACTCAGCTCCGCCACGCGCAGGTGGTTTCTAACGAGGAGACCTTGAGCGGGCTGCGGTCCGAGAACTTGGCCCTACAAGACTGGCTGGCTCACTCGGAGGCGCGGCTTGAGGAGACCCAGACAGAGCTTGAATTGGCAACCACGTGTTGGGACCGGGTGCATGTTGACAAGGATACGGGTTCGTAAAATTTTAAATTTTTACGTGCAGCGGAAGAATTAGCATAAAATAATTTCTCAAATTATTCTAACCACGTATCTAGCATGCAACCTTATGGTGTGTGGACATGATCATAAAATAAAACTTTGCGGAAAAGTAAACTAATTTACTTTGTACCTCTCGTAACTCGAAGAAAAGGGACGAGATCCAACCGTAGCGTCCCTTGGAAGCTTCGCCTCTATTCGCGTCCACGCCGAGTTCTCTTCGGGATGACTTCACAAAGTCACGAGTTTTGTGCCGACGAGAACTACTAGATTCTCTAAAGGCACAACTAGAAGAACAAGAGAAAAGAATGGAAACTAACCAACAAGAATCGGAATCCAAATTCCGGGAAGGAAGGAGATGCGATCCGCTTCTTCTTCTTCTTCTTTGGCTTCTACTTGGTGGAGTCGACTCACGCCAACCCTAGGGTTGTGTGAGGTGCGCCGGCCCTAGCTCTCAAGAAGGGCACCGGCCCTAGTACTCAAGAAGGGCGCCGGCCCTAAGGGGAAGAGAGGGAGAAGAGAATAAGAGAGAGAGAGAGAGGAAGCTACTAATCTCTTGATTACTCAATTAGAATTAAGGGCTTGCCTTTGGTTCCTTTATATAGTAGCATCTTCCTTGCCAAGTCTCCCTCTTAACGGAATTTTCATAACAAATTTATCCTATAAATTCTCTTATGAATTATTCCGTTTAAACCAAGTTTTATTATAACTAACTTTATAATAAAACAAATACTTCTTCTCCTTTTATTATTATGGAATAAATTTTATAAGAAATTTATAAACTTTCTTATTATGGAAAAATCAATTCATAATTGATTTTATAAAATTAAAATAAACCATTTCATGGATCATTTTAATTTTCATAAAAGAATAAATTTCTATAAATTTATTTATATAAATTTCTTTACACAAATTTATTTATCCATAATTTATAAAACAAATCGCGCTAGATTTATTTTATTAATTAAACCAAATAAATTGGTTTTATCCCCCTTTAATGGCCGGCCAAACCAAAGAGGGTTGGCACCCTCTTTGGCCGGCCAAACCGAGCCGAACCGATCGCGAATTAAACTCATTTAATTCGCCTGATAAGCCTTCAAAAGACTTAGCCATTTTTAGCTTCCGTTGCGCCTCTGATTAACTCAGATTTGACTTATTTCTCTTGATTGGAAAATCCAATTTTCAACTCGTTTTAAATCCCTCGGATTACTCGTAGTGCGTGTGACTAAATAGACTTTCGATTTATGTTAGCCGTCTATAATCAACCAATTATAGAACGATCATGAGTGGCACCTAGTAGTACATCATGACCCCCAATTAATCGAAAGATCAACGGTTGACCTCAGAAATAATTCTGAAACCCTGCAGCAGCTCTAATAAATCGTGCCTCATTCCCTTCACCATCTTATACCCACTTGGTTCAGGACATGGTCTGTTTGTGTCTGTCCCCACTAGACTGACTACGTCACACCTAGCCCAAGTAGTGTCTTTCTCATCCTTTGGATTTCTAATTACTCTCATGTATTTTAGAGACTCGCACTCTAAACATGATATGCTCTGGCCAGAGGCTTTGAGTAACAATCCGATGATAGGCCTGAGTATACATCTCCTCGCAAGGAGTGGTGAATCCTCTGTAGGCTGTTCAAACATCTTCGGGCACTTCGGCTTATACCCAATCATCCTGGGTCCACACCTCCTTGGAGATGCTTGCTTAAGATGTTAAAGTATAAGTCTCCATGACCAAGATGACTTGAACACCGCAAGTCAAAGGAACATCGCACTTAAGCCGCAGTAAGAACTTCATTGACATTTCTATATATAGATTCCATATGAAGTTTTACAGCTAGTCACTCCAATGAACTAGTTCCCTTAACTAGCATCCATGTTTATCTCCGGACATCCCAATGTCACCAGCCAGTGAGAATCAGCTGATTAGAGAATAACCCATGCTAGTCTCAACAGAATTGATAGTGTCTGTTTTTATCAATTCAGACTAGGGATTTTTTCAATACTTCACAATTGCACATGTAGAGATAATCACTAGTTGTGATCCCATCACAAATTCTCTTATGCTGTGAATTGTATTGCGGACATTCAGTAATTGAGTTTAAGATCACAATCAAATACACAAACATGTATACTCAAATAGTGAATTATCATTTATTAAAATAAATGTTTACAATCATAAGGCGATTGCCTTAGGACACTTCTCTCATATCACTAACACCACGGTGGTCGCCCAGGCGCAACACTGAGTCATCAATCTGGAGTACACAGAGTGCAAGGCCTGGACCCTCGAGGGCCTGGCTCAAGATGAGCTGGCCAAGGCCAAGGCGGAGCTCCTGGAGATGGTCCAGTCGGCTTTCGCTCTGCGCGCCAATCTGAACGCCAAAGAGCAAGAACTGGTGGCCCCAGTGAAGAAAGCTGAGGCCTTGGCGACCCAGCTGACTATGCGAGACGAGGAGCTGAGCGCCTGATCGGAAGAGCTCGGTCAGCTTAAGGAGCGGTGATAGTGCTCAATACTAGTGTCACGATGAGCACTCAAATTTAGAATTTATAACTGAAAACCCTTGCTAACAAGATTGAATGTAGAATAGGGGCCTCAGGTCGTATTTTTTCCAAGGACTAGTTTAGGATGTTTGATTCACGCTCGAATTTGTTTGTCGTCAAATGTTTTGGGTTTTCCAATAAATTGGGGGTTTGTTTCAGAACAAGGAATGAAAATTCACTTTGGAATGAAAGAAATGCTTAGCTAAACAAAGTTAAACTAGGGAATTGCTAAACCAAACTTATCCAACTTGGAAATGAACAATTCAATATGAAATAATGGAATTAAAGGATAGAATCTAGTATTAAAATCAGGCTAGCAACAAAGCTGTAGCTAAATATCAGGAATGAAATTTGATTCAAGTACTTCAAACTTAAAAGAAGAAACAGAGCTGAATTGTGCTGGAACTCTACCTGATCGGTCTACAGTCCGATCTGGTACTCGTCTGATCGGTCGGCAGACCGATCAGATGATAACTGGACCGGTCACAACGACCGATCAGTAGCTGGAAGTTGATGAAACTGCGACAACTAAGAGTACAAGAACAGGGAATTACAGAGTCGATTCAATGGAAACAATTCAGAATTGAAATCTAACAATTACTACTCCAGATTAGATTCGTTACCAAGGTTTGCTTCTTGCCATCACACAAGAATCGATCCATGAACCCCTTAGATCACGAGTCTTCAAATTCAAGCTCCTTCGATCGGTTGTGTCAAATTGGATCTTTCACTCAATCAGCTGGTTGCACTCTAACTCAGAACCCTTCGGTGCAGCTCAGAGAACCCCTCTGAGTACTCTGATGGATCCCGATCGGTGAAGACAGCGACCGCGCGGAAATCGATTTGGGCGAAACAGAGCTCGGCGAGACCCTCACCGGAGCTGAGCATCAACAGATTTGAACACAAACCTCACGGAGAAGAAACTCTGTTAACTCGAAATCTGGGAAGAGACTGAAAACTGGAGTAGTCGCTTGCGATCGGAGAAAATGAACGGAGAAGACCTGGAAAGAACTGAGGAATGATCTCGCGACGACGACGACCTTCGGAGGGGAATTTTGTTTTAAATAATGTTTTTGAATTTCGACGGCTGAGATTGTTCTGATTCAATCCAACGGTCAGATCAAGTCAGATCTGAGCCAAACCTTCTAGATCTTGATCAAGGGCTCTAATCTACTGCTCCTTAGCTCGGATCAATCAGATCTATGGCAAATGGCTCAGATCCTCCCTTCTCTTGAATGGACGGCCTAGATCCTCTAATGCTTGATCCAACGGCTGAATTAACTCTGATCTGGCCCAAACTTTCAGATCTTGATCCATGAACTTGATTAAGTCTATCTTGAGCTTGGATCGACCAGAAGTTAGCGGATGGCTTAGATCTATCCGTTCTCTTGAATGGACGACCCATGTTAATCTGATGCTTGATCCCTTTGATCTGAGTCCAATTCTGACTCAAGTTTGACCCAATCTGATCTAGGTCCATGATCATTTGAAACCTACAAAATGATATTCAATTTTAATGCCAAAATATCTTAAATATAGAAAGAATTAAATTTTACGCTAAAATGGAGACAATCCATGAAACCTAATATAAATGCAAACTTAAGCATATGAAAGTGGATCAAAACATGGATTTGAGGGCCTAATTTAATCAACAAAATGAAAGTTATCAACTCCCCCACACTTATTCTTGGGCGTCTCGCACAAGCTACTAGTAAACTAAAAATGTATTCCCCCTAGATTATTCTCAATCATAGTAAGAAGCAATTGAGAAGAAATTACCTAGGGTTGTCAATTCTCAAAAATCTAAGCTCAATAGACTAGTATCTTGTCCTTAAATCAACAACTTAGCATACTTCCTCCTTCATGACTCATTGAGATGAATTAACACACAAAACCTTCCAAAGGGATTTTTAGTGACTCTCTTCCTAAGTTATACATTTCAATGAAAGTGGAGCTCACTCAAACACAACATGTTTCTTGAACTACCATAAGCTTGCTTATTATTTACTCTCCACCATCATTCTTGACTTGGATCCACATCTACAAAGGTTTATTAGAACAAATTTAAGAAATATGAAATGAATAGAATGAAAGAAAAATTCCATGAATTTTGATACCAAAGACTCATGATAATGAAAATAGAGAAATATGATAAGATAAGAAAAGGAATATGATAAAGAAATATAGCATGAAGAAGAAATATGGACAAGTAAAGAAAAATAGAAGACTTGACTACTCAAAATTATTTCTAATGCACTTTGCCCTCTTGTATAGTCCTCTCAATGGTTCAAAGCTAAAGTGGGTAGGTATCAACTGATTTGGATGAGGAACTTCACTGAACTCTGTATTCTGTGATGTGCTAGCTCCACTGATCGGTCTAGAGACCGATCAGACTTCTGCTGATCGTTCTGGAGATCGGTCTATACCTCTTCTGCTCGGACTAGATAGCTCCTGATCGGTCTGATGACCGATCAGGCTCTTCCTTGATCGGACTGGTGACCGATCAGGGACTGGTCAGTAGCTGGACTGAGCTGAATTCTGAAACTACTTCTGTCGATTCTTTTCTTCAATCAACACTAAATCTTAACTCAGCTGGCTTCTTATTCACAACTTCAAGTTTAGAAATCTATCCATCTTTTGAACCTTTATGTTTTTCTTTGTCTTTTCTTTCTTTTACTTTTCTTCTCTTCTATTTTTTTTTTCTGATTTCTGTTTTTGTGTAGCTGAATTTTTTTTCCTCTTTCTTTTCTTTTCTTCTTCAGCTGCAATTCAGATCCATAACTTCGCAACCTTGAGCTCTTCATGTCAATAGAGCACTAAGTGCTTCACTTGGTACCATTTTAAGCATTGAGACACCAAATCAAATTCAATTGTAATCTTCTTATGTAGACTACCTCCTTTCCCTTTTGGAATTCCCCTCATAGAGTTTGAAATACCAAATCATATTCAAGAATCTATGTGTTCCACATGTAAATTTCACTCCCCAATTCTTGCAACTCTTCCTTGATACACCACTCCATCTTGCCACTCTTTCTTGAAACTCTTCATTCCTTTTTTTTTGTTTTTACATCACATCCCTCATACTCTTCATCTCTTCAAGTCATTCAAAACCACTTGTCACTATGATTCAACCAAAAGAGAATTCCAAAATTTCCAAAATTATCAAATTATCACTTCTTACTACAACTTTTTCAAGCTCTAGCCACCTCCCCCACACTTAAACTTTTGTCCGTCTCGGGCAAAGTATCATCAAGAAAAATCCCAAGTAACCAAGTCCATGGAGGAAAATAGTTATGAGCAGAAAAATAGAGAAGAAAAAGAATAAAGCATGTATCAACAAGGATTATTGCAATGAAAAGGAAAGACAAAATGATTAACCTATATAAATGTGGTCCAATCATAGAAATATGATTTTGAAAGAACCTAAGCAAGTTCTAGAGTACAATCACATGTGTGTATCTCAAAAATAAGGCTAAAACCACACTAGGTAAAAAGAATCCATCTCAAGTCATCACTCTAGAGTCCATAGCTAAGTAGTACTCAAGCAACTAAGACTTTTCATCCATTGGCTCAAATCCTAAGTTTTAACAATCAAATTTAATTTGTTTTCAAAAGACTCTAAAATGATATAGAGAAAACCTAGATGGATACATTTATTCCTAACCATACAAGAAATAAGGTGCCAAACCTAGAGGGTAAAATGGTATCTACACTAACTCTTTGTTCATCCTGCCCTACCTAAACCTTTATTAACAAAAACTCATTGGAAAAGAAAGATTGCACTAATTGAAAACAATAAAATGGTATTTACAATGAAATAAAAGTGCAAGAAAAGAAAACTCCCCTTTAGGTTGGGTAGATAGCGTCTTTGATGTCCAATCCATCCACCTCTAGCTCCTTTAATTCTTCAAAGTACTTCTTGAGCCGGTGGCCATTGACTTTCTAAACAAAACCATTAGTCTCATCTTTAATTTCAACAACACCATAGGAAAAAATGTTAGTTACAAGAAATGGACTTTCCCACCTTGACCTCAACTTACCTTTAATCAACTTGAGCCTTGACTTGTACAATAAGACCTTGTCACCAATTTGGAATTCTTTTCTCACTATGGGTTTGTCATGGAAGTTCTTGGTCTTTTCCTTATAAATTCTTGAGTTTTCAAATGCTTCTAGTCTAATCTCCTCAAGTTCTCGAAGTTGAAGTTTTCTCTCTTCTTCCACCTTGGTAGCATCAAAGTTGCAAGCCTTCACCGCCCAATATGCTTTGTGCTCTATCTCCACGGGTAGATGACAAGCTTTTCCATACATTAAGTGGTAGGGAGACATTCCAATTGGTGTTTTGTATGCCGTTCTATAGGCCCATAGTGCATTATCAAGCCTTTTGCTCCAATCTTTCCTATTGGGCCCAACGGTCTTTTCTAAAATTGATTTGATTTCTCTATTTGAAATTTTGGCTTGGCCATTTGTTTGGGGATGGTAAGAAGTAGAAACCTTGTGTAAAACCCCATACTTGCTATGTAGGGCCTTTATGTGCTTGTTACAAAAATGAGATCCTTGGTCACTTATTATAGCCCAGGGAATTCCAAACCTGCAAAATATATGTGACCTGACAAAACTAACAACAACACAAGAGTCATCAGTCCTAGAGGGATGACCTCCACCTATTTAGAAACATAATCTACAGCAAGCAAAATATATAAATAACCACAGGATGCAGGAAACGGTCCCATAAAATCTATTCCCCAGACATCAAATATCTCACAAAATAGCATAGTCTATTGGGGCATCTCATTCCTAGAGCCTATGTTCCCAGTTCTCTGACATCTATCACAATTTTTATAAAACAAGTATGCATCATGAAATAAGGTGGGCCAATACAAACCACCCTCTAAAACTTTCCTAGTTGTTCTCTGTGGTACAAAGTGTCCCCCACAGGCTGATGAATGACAAAAAGTAAGAACTAAACAAAATTCATGGTCTGGTATGCATCTCCTAATTATTTGATTATTACAAAACTTCCATAAATAAGGGTCATCCCACATATAGAATTTAGCATCACTTTTAAGTTTATCTTTTTGAGCCTTAGAAAAATGTGTAGGAAAAACATGTGCTACTAAGAAGTTTACAAGGTCTGCATACCAGGGCGACTCACCATGTATCACAAGAAGGTGCTCATCTCTAAAGTCATCATCAATGGTGATAGGAGATCCATCTCCCTCAATTCTGCTCAAGTGATCTGCAACCAAATTTTCTTTGCCACTCCTATCTCTGATTTCCAAGTCAAACTTCTGGAGTAGAAGCATCCATCTGATTAGCCTAGGCTTAGCATCCGACTTCTTCAATAGGTACTTTATAGCTGCATGATCAGAAAAAACAATGACATGTGAGCACAACAAATAAGATCTAAAATGGTCTAAAGCAAAAACAATGGCAAGAAACTCCTTTTTAGTGGTGGTGTAATTGGCTTGGGCGACATCTAGGGTCTTGGAGGCATAGCATATGACATGAGGAGCTCCATCCACCCTCTGTGCTAGAACAACTCCTACAGCAAAGTTAGATGCATCACACATTAGTTTAAATGGTAAGTTCCAATCAGGGGGTCTAATAATAGGAGCTGAGGTAAGAGCCTCCCGTAATCTGTGAAAAGCTTCTTTGCACTTATCATCAAAACAAAAGTCAACATCTTTTTGCAAAAGTTTTGTCAAGGGCCGAGCAATATCGCTGAAATCTCTAATAAGTCTACGGTAGAATCCTGCATGTCCAAGTAAAGCACGAACATCCCGTACGCATACAGGGTAAGATAAAGAAGATATAACACTGATTTTTGCAGGATCCATCTCAATATCTCTCCTAGAGACTATATGACCCAATACAATTCCATGCTCTAGCATAAAATGACATTTTTCAAAATTAAGCACAAGGTTAGTCTCAATGCGTCTATGTAAAATCCTAGACAAATTATCTAAGCAAGAATCAAATGAAATGCCAAAAACTGAAAAATCATCCATGAAGATCTCCATACAGTGCTCTAATAACTCACCAAATATACTTACCATGCACCTCTAGAAAGTTCCTGGAGCATTGCAGAGTCCAAAGTGTTGGATCGATAGAAATGATAGAGGGGGGGTGAATATCGTTAAAACTTTTTCTTCGGATTAGAGAAAGAGTAAATGCAGCGGAAAACAAAACAATCACACAAAGAACACAAGTCTTTTACTTGGTTCGGAGTCGCGATCGACTCCTACTCCAAGGCCCACGGTCCTTGACCGATTACTGCGGGCAATTCTATAATAGCGCAAAGGTTTACAGATTTTGATACAAGAATAATGCAGTAAATAACAGAATTACACTTTTCGTTACCGACGTCCGATGTGGATCATATGTCGAAGCAGAGGGTCGTCGTCGGCGCTGAAATCTCGAGATCGGAGTTTGCCGGAGCAGAGTGCTTGAACGAAAAGCTTGGAAGCGTTAGAAAGTTGTGTTGTTGAAGCCTTGGGGTCGAGCCCCTTTTATAGTACTCCATAGGGCACCTGATGGGTTGGGGGCGCCGGACACGTGCCCTTCGATCCGGAAAACCTTATCCGCGGGCTCGGTCAGCGCTTATCCTCCCCTCTTGGGCGCCTGAGCTGATGGGGGCGCCTGATCCGCCTTGGTTCAGTGGCTTTGCAGCTGGTTTTTAGTTTTTGCCTTCACCCTTGGGCGCCCGTATCCTTATGGGCGCCTGAGCACTATCAGGCGCCTGACACCTTTCGGGCGCCTAGGCCTAGTGAAGAACCTTCACTTGCAGACGATCAGTCCTTCGACCCTGCAACTATGGTTAGTCCCAAAAAACACAATAAGTAATAATTACAGCCGTAGCTGTCTTGGTTCTGACTTCGGGTCACCTAAATGAAACCCTAGGTCGAACCGACGCCTAGTGTTCCCTTGACAGGGAACGCGTCCTCACCTACTCCTCTCAGGAGAGTTTACCTTTTGCCAATCGGCTCCTCCGATTAGACTTTTGCCCGATCTACCTGACCAAGTCTTTGTGCCCAGTCCTCGACCAGGACTTCGTGCCCACCTTCCGAGCAGGTCTTCGATGCCCAACCCCTTGCCAGGACTTCATGCCCAGTCCTCGACCAGGACTTCGTGCCCACCTTCCGAGCAGGTCTTCGGTGCCCAGCCACTTGACCAGGTCTTCTTTGCCCAGCCCTTTGCCAGGACTTCTTGCCTAGTGTACCTAGGATTTTTTCCTGCACACTCAGTGAACACATCAGAACACAATAACATCTTAACTCTTGAACCCTTTGCCATTATCAAAACTCAGGTTTGACTTAGGTGCGACCTGCACCAACAATCTCCCCTTTTTTGATTTATGGCAACCCGATTCAAAAAGTTAAGTTAATCATACATATAAGTAGGTAAAGTAGCAAAGTTAATTTCCTCCCGTGGAAGAAATTGCCCCCTAAGTTTTTCAAAAGTTCGTGGGGTTTTTGAAAAAGTTTCTAAGTCTAAAAGTGAAACTTTTTTCAGGTTTTCAATACTTAGAAAATTTTCAAAAGATGGTTTTTAAGTTAGAAAACATTTTCCAAAAAATATTTTGAGTTGGGCACTTGGAAAAATTTGAGGAGAATTTGAAATTTACACTTCGAAAATTTTCAACCAACCAAAGATTTATAGTAAGTACTTAAAATAATTTTTGAACGCAAGTAATTTCGAAGATAGTTTCCAAAATACTTAGTTTTTGCACTTTCAAAAAATTTTCTAAACTTATTCTGAAGTTTTAACACTTAGACAATTTTCAAGTAGTTTTAATACTTAGAAAGCAGTTTTAAGTACTTGGAAATATTTTTCAAGCAGTTTTAAGTACTTAGAAATATTTTTCAAACAGTTTTAAGTACTTAGAAATATTTTTCAAGCAGTTTTAAGTACTAAGAAATATTTTTCAAGCAGTTTTAAGTACTTAGAAATTTAACTTTTTGAAAAAAAGGAGATAAAAGTTTTTTTTTGGAAAAAAAGATTTAATTTTGAAGAAAAAAAATTAAATTTTGAAACTTACTTTTCTCTCTTTTCCAATCTCTCCCCCTTTGCCATATATCAAAAAAATAGCAAAACAAATGAGTAATCATAGTAAGATGCTGTACTGAACCAATTCTAAGTTTAGCCTGGACCAACTTAATTTGAATTTCCGCTTTTGGGTCATGTCTAACCCAATTAGCTACTTACTAACTGTTATAAACAGTAGTTTTCGTTAGGGTTAGTCAAGTTAAGTGATCTGATCAAGTTAGATTTTCTAAGCTTGACACTTAACCTGATTACTATTTAATTGATATTTAGTGCCCCAATTACTGTAAATACACTAACTTATAGCATCTTGAATCAAGGCAAAGGCCTAAGCATCTCAACCCATTCTAGGTTATCAATTAAAAGTACCCTAAGGTGCTTGTGAGATGCTGACTTCTAGATCTATAGGCGCATGCAGTTCTAGGTTTAGGGCCTAGGCTAAGTCCATTTGCGAAAAAGCCCTAGTTTTGAAGGGGGTAATTTTATTTTTAAAAAAAAAACTAAGCCAGAAAATCATTTTAAATGAATAAAGAAAATGATTTTTCAAATTAAGTAAGAACTGATTTTTCAAATTAAAAAGGAAATAAAATGGTTTTTGAAAAGAACTATAATTAAAGCAGTCCTATTCTACCAAGCATAACCCTAACTGCTGTAACACCCAATGATTTTCTGATATTATTAGGGATTTTTCAGAATTTTTCTAGCATTTTTCGGAATTAAAATAAAAAGAAAAGGAAAAATGGTCAGGGAGAGATTTGATCTCGCGACCACACGGCAAGTCGGTCCTTAAACGGACTCGGCTAGCCAAAAGGGCGGGGGTATCAAGCACTGAAAAGGAAGGATCGAAATTATGTTATAGGTAAGTTAGGCTGTTTCATGAAGAGGTATTTAGACTTCCACTTAAGTCGCGTGAAGCCCCGATTAGGTTTTCGTGAGGCTGCGAGAGGAGGCGCGTGGAGGTTGCAAAACCAAAGGGAAACTCAAGGGATCTTTTCCTCCTTCTTCTTCCTCTTGAGTAGAACATCTAGGGCTTCTTCCCTAGGGTCAAGGAGGGAGGAGATTTGCGCGAAGAAAGGGAAGAGGAGTGCTACGTTGGGATTTAAACCATACTTAGTGAGTTTTCTTCAAGATAAGGGTAAGTAGATCACTCACCTGCAATAGGAGTAGCTTTCGTATGTAAGTTCTTGTTGTAGAATCATGTTTTGTGATGCATGCTTTAAGAATATGGTTATCGTGTGTTTTATGTTCTCAATGATGCATGTTTTCTCATGATAGAAACTGAATTGGGTTAGATTTAGTGTATGAAATCTAAGCATGATAAGATTTAATTTTTGAAAAGTCCCAAAAATGAGTTTTGGGTTAAGGGCACGCAAGGTGCTCGATGAAAGTCCCAAGTAAGAAAGGTAATGGTGTTAAGTGCAAAAATTCATTCAAAAGAAAGATAGTTTGATACGTATGAGTATTATAGTAAGAAAGTATTTTATTTTCGTAAAGTGACATGTACCGGGCAAATGGAAGGCCCACAGAAAGTTAGAAAGAAGCTCTAATAGGGTACGGTGGCTAGCTACCCCGAAACCTATTAGAGAAGCGCGCAATTGGTACATTGATACCATGGTACCATGTCAAGGCTTGAGGAAAGTTGATTATTATTTTCAAGTATATAAGTATTTGCAAGTGTTTGTCAGTTTTAAGTACGTGCCTTTATTTCATATGTTAACATTGATACATTGCAAGCATGTTAAAGAGGAAGGGTAAGGAAGTTGTGTTTTAATGTATGAGCATGTTAAGTTGCAGGTGTTTTAAAGCAAGTAATGTTTTCAAGCATGAATTGAGCATGATAAGTATATGAAAGTTTTCCCATGTGCATGTATTTTGGAAGCAAGCATTCTTTGAAATGAGCATGTTTATTATCGATAGCATGGATTTGTGAGTTTGGATTTACTTACTAAGCAATGTGCTTATTAGTTGCATTCCTTCTATTGCAGATAAAGGCAAAGAAAAAGCATAAATTATGGAGGCGACCAGGACTTGCATTGATGCTTAGTGGCGGTGGAATCGTGGAAGAGATCCATTGGGTTAAGGCTTAGAGGCAAATTCTGAAGTTTAGAAACTTGTGGTTTGGTAGTCTTGTTAAATTCCGCAAAGATTCTAATTTCAAGTCATTAGATTTGTTTTGAGTTGCTAGGATGTTTATAAAACTAGTATAGAGTATAGAAATGGAGTTATGTCTTTGTATGTCTTGAAAGTATATGATTTGTGGATCTTTGGAAATGGTTTTCAGGTCTGAAATACAGGTTTTTCAGGCGTGCCAGTCGACTGGGTCAGATACCAGTCGACTGCTGCTTAACCTAAGGCCAAGGTTTAAGGTGAAGTCAAAGGTTAAGTGTGTAAAGGTAAAGGTAGTAAAGAGCGACGATCCGGCTTAAGTATAGGGTAGAGAAGTCGGGTCGTCACAACTGCCTTCTTAATGAGCTGAACTCAGACTCAGGTAGGGGTTTGGTGAATATGTCAACTAAGTTAGATTTTGAGTCTACATGCTTAAGGACTATCTCACCCCTGCCTACATGATCTCTTACGAAGTGGTGTTTGACTTCTATGTGTTTAGTTCTAGAGTGTTGGATTGGGTACTTAGTTAGATTAATTGAACTTATATTATCAATTTAGACCTGGATTTGGGTGTAGTTAAGCTGGAAGTCTTTAAGAGTGTGCATCATCTATAAGAGTTGTGCTACATACTCTCCTAAAGCAACATACTCAGCTTCAGTTGTGGATAAAGCTACACAGTGTTACATTCTGCTACACCAACTTACTAGACTATTTCCTAAAAGTTGGCAGCTTCTGTTGGGACCGGGTGCATGCTGACAAGGATACGGGTTCGTAAAATTTTAAATTTTTACGTGCAGCGGAAGAATTAGCATAAAATAATTTCTCAAATTATTCTAACCACGTATCTAGCATGCAACCTTATGGTGTGTGGACATGATCATAAAATAAAACTTTGCGAAAAAGTAAACTAATTTACTTTGTACCTCGCGTAACTCGAAGAAAAGGGACGAGATCCAACCGTAGCGTCCCTTGGAAGCTTCGCCTCTATTCGCATCCACGCGGAGTTCTCTTCGGGATGACTTCGCAAAGTCACGAGTTTTGTGTCGATGAGAACTACTAGATTCTCTAAAGGCACAACTAGAAGAACAAGAGAAAAGAATGGAAATTAACCAACAAGAATCGGAATCCAAATTCTGGGAAGGAAGGAGATGTGGTCCGCCTCTTCTTCTTCTTCTTCTTCTTCTTTGGCTTCTACTTGGTGGAGTCGACTCACGCCAACCCTAGGGTTGTGTGAGGTGCACCGGCCCTAGCTCTCAAGAAGGGCGCCGGCCCTAGTAGACAAGAAGGGCGCCGGCCCTAAGGGGAAGAGAGGGAGAAGAGAATAAGAGAGAGAGAGAGAGGAAGCTACTAATCTCTTGATTACTCAATTAGAATTAAGGGCTTGCCTTTGGTTCCTTTATATAGTAGCATCTTCCTTGCCAAGTCTCCCTCTTAACGGAATTTTCATAACAAATTTATCCTATAAATTCTCTTATGAATTATTCCGTTTAAACCAAGTTTTATTATAACTAACTTTATAATAAAACAAATACTTCTTCTCCTTTTATTATTATGGAATAAATTTTATAAGAAATTTATAAACTTTCTTATTATGGAAAAATCAATTCATAATTAATTTTATAAAATTAAAATAAACCATTTCATGGATCATTTTAATTTTCATAAAAGAATAAATTTCTATAAATTTATTTATATAAATTTCTTTACACAAATTTATTTATCCATAATTTATAAAACAAATCGCGCTAGATTTATTTTATTAATTAAACCAAATAAATTGGTTTTATCCCCCTTTAATGGCCGACCAAACCAAAGAGGGTTGGCACCCTCTTTGGCCGGCCAAACCGAGCCGAACCGATCGCGAATTAAACTCATTTAATTCGCCTGATAAGCCTTCAAAAGACTTAGCCATTTTTAGCTTCCGTTGCGCCTCTGATTAACTCAGATTCGACTTATTTCTCTTGATTGGAAAATCTAATTTTCAACTCGATTTAAATCCCTCGGATTACTCGTAGTACGTGTGACTAAATAGGCTTTCGATTTATGTTGGCCGTCTATAATCAACCAATTATAGAACGATCATGAGTGACACCTAGTAGTACATCATGACCCCCAATTAATCGAAAGATCAACGGTTGACCTCAGAAATAATTCTGAAACCCTTCAGCAGCTCTAATAAATCGTGCCTCATTCCCTTCACCATCTTATACCCACTTGGTTCAGGACATGGTCTGTTTGTGTCTGTCCCCACTAGACTGACTACGTCACACCTAGCCCAAGTAGTGTCTTTCTCGTCCTTTGAATTTCTAATTACTCTCATGTATTTTAGAGACTCGCACTCTAAACATGATATGCTCTGGCCAGAGGCTTTGAGTAACAATCCGACGATAGGCCTGGGTATACATCTCCTCGCAAGGAGTGGTGAATCCTCTGTAGGTTGTTCAAACATCTTCGGGCACTTCGGCTTATACCCAATCATCCTGGGTCCACACCTCCTTGGAGATGCTTGCTTAAGATGTTAAAGTATAAGTCTCCATGACCAAGATGACTTGAACGCCGCAAGTCAAAGGAACATCGCACTTAAGCCGCAGTAAGAATTTCATTGACATTTCTATATATAGATTCCATATGAAGTTTTACAGCTAGTCACTCCAATGAACTAGTTCCCTTAACTAGCATCCATGTTTATCTCTGGACATCCCAATGTCACCAGCCAGTGAGAATCAGCTGATTAGAGAATAACCCATGCTAGTCTCAACAGAATTGATAGTGTCCGTTTTTATCAATTCATCGACTAGGGATATTTTCAATATTTCACAATTGCACATGTAGAGATAATCACTAGTTATGATCCCATCACAAATTCTCTTATGCTGTGAATTGTATTGCGGACATTCAGTAATTGAGTTTAAGATCACAATCAGATACACAAACATGTATACTCAAATAGTGAATTATCATTTATTAAAATAAATATTTACAATCATAAGGCGATTGCCTTAGGGCACTTCTCTCATATCACTAACAGCTTCCACTTGTACTCTTTCTATCTAGTTTGCAACCAGCATAGTCAGAATCGGAATATCCTGACAGATCAAAAGTTGAGGTTCTAGGATACCAAATCTCTACATTTAGGGTGCCCTTGATGTATCTAAGTATTCTTTTTAGGGTTGCTAAGTGTGTTTCCTTAGCACAGGTTTGATATCTAACACCCATTCCTATAGCAAAAAGGATATCAGGTCTGCTGGCTGTAAGGTAAAGTAAACTACAAATCATACTTCTATATACTTCAAGGTCTACAGGTTTACTATCAGGGTCACTATCTATTTTTACATTTGTGGCCATAGGGGTACTTATGCTTTTGGAGTTATCCATTTTGAATTTCTTTGTTAACTCCTTAGCATATTTGGATTGATGGACATAATTTCCATCCCTAGTTTGCTTAATTTGTAATCCTAAAAAGAAGTTGATCTCACCAACTAAGCTCATTTCGAATTCGTTTTCCATTATTTTTACAAATTCTTTTAGGAAATTTGAGTTGGTGGATCCAAAAATTATATCGTCAACGTAGATTTGGGCAATAAAGATTTTTTTTCTAAGGTCTTAACAAAAAGAGTTGAGTCAATTTGTCCTTGGTCAAATTCCTTAGAAATAAGATAGGTTGATAGACGTTCATACCATATCCTAGGTGCTTGTTTTAGTCCATACAGTGCCTTATTGAGTTTGTAAACATGGTCAGGTTTTTTCTAAATCCTCAAAACTGGGGGGTTGTCCTACATAGACTTCTTCTCTAATAAATCCATTTAGAAAAGTTGACTTTACATCCATTTGGTAGAGTTTAAAACCTTTATGGGTTGCAAAGGCTAGCAACATTCTTATAGACTCAAGTCTGGCTACTGGGGCATAGGTTTCGTCATAGTCTAACCCTTCGACTTGACTGAACCCTTTAGCTACTAAGCGGGCTTTATTTCTAACTATTTTCCCTTGGTCATTTAGCATGTTCCTAAACACCCACTTAGTGTCAATAATGGATTTGCCATCAGGTTTAGGTACTAGTTCCCAGACTTGGTTCCTTTCAAATTGGGCTAACTCCTCTTGCATTGCTATGATCCAATCAGGATCAGGTAAGGTTTCCTCTATAGTCTTAGGTTCAATTTTTGAAATCAGTGCAATCTGACTATGATTTCTATAGGAAGACCTAGTTCTGACACCTAAGGTTGGATCACCCACAAGTTGGGTGACTTAGTCTGGGTTTCTTTGTCCTTCTATTACTTGGTTCAGCCTCAGGTCCGGCTGGACAGTTTGGTTCAGTATTTGGTTCAACTACTTGGGTTAGTTCAATTGACTCAGTAGTTGGTTCAATAATTAGATCATTTAGGGGTTCAATTAGTGGTTTAATAATTTGTTCATTATTGTCATGATCAATATTTGATGGATTTAAGTCTGGGTTATTAGATTTTGAATTAATTTCTTCATCAAATATTAGATTTATTATTTCTTCAATTTTGTTAGTTTGTTTATTGTAAACCCTATAGGCCCTACTTGTTGTTGAATATCCTAAGAAGACCCTTGGGGTTGACCTAGACTGGAATTTACCTAGATAGTCCTTGGTGTTTAGGATATTGATTTTGCACCCAAAGACCCTTAGGTAATGTAGGTTTGGAAGTCTATGGTAGTATAATTCATAGGGAGTTTTATTATGTCGTTTGTTAATTAGGACCCTATTTTGGATATAGCAAGCCGTACTAATTGCTTCTGCCTAAAATTGGTTAGCTAGGTTGAATTCATTGAGCATAGTCCTAGCGGCTTCCTGTAGGGTTCTATTTTTCCATTCGACTATCCCATTTTGTTGGGGGGTTCTAGGACATGAGAATTCGTGACTGTATCCATTTATTCTACAAAATTCCTTGAACCGTTGATTTTCTAACTCTCCCCCGTGATCACTCCTAAGTCTTTTGATTTTGGTATGATTTTGATTTTCAATTACCTTATAGAAATCAATAAACATGTTTAGGGTTTCATCCTTAGTCTTTAGGAACCTAACCCAAGTAAACCTAGAGTAATCATCTATAATTACTAAGCAGTACCGGTTTCCGCTTAGTGACTTGGCTCTATGTGAATCAAATAGGTTAAGGTGCAGGAGCTCAAGTGTGGTTTGAGTTAGGTCTGATTGAATTTGTTTGTGATTAGACCTAGTTTGTTTACCTTGGTTGCATGATTCACATATCAAGTTTTCATGGTTCTTAATTTTAGGTATTCCTTTAATTAGGCCAAGTTGGGTTACTTTTGAAATTAATCTCAGATTAGTGTGGCCTAATCTCCTATGCCAGAGATTTGATTCTTCTAACTGAGTTAAGAGGAATTTAGGTACTAAGGGTTGGTTTGTAGTGTAATCATTATTTTTCCTAGTGCCTTTAAGCATGATTTCTGAGTCTTGCAAGTTTCTAATCAGGCAGTTAGAGTTGGTAAAGGTAACAACATAGCCAGTATCACACAATTGACTTATACTAAGCAAGTTAAATTTAAAATTTACAACCAAAAGTACCTTTTTGATTACAAAATCAGATTTGAGTTCAATGTTACTTGACCCAATGACTTTGAGTGTAGCATTGTTGTCAAATGCTACTGAGCCTAGGTTCTTGAACTTGAGTTTGGTGAATTTCAATTTGTCCCTAGTCATGTGTCTGGAGCACCCGCTATCCAACATCTATTGGTCCAAATCTTTATGTTCCTACACATAAAGAGTTTGCTGATTTGGATCTAATTAGAATTAAGGATAGCCTAAATTGATTTTCACAACCTAGTCTGTCTCACCTAATCTAGAGTTATCAATCACATTAACCTTATGGGTTTTTGTGAGACAGGTTTTAATAGAAATAAAGATTTTATTTTGAAAAACTATGATTAGTTTTGAAAAGTTTAATTAATTTTGAAAAAACAATTAATTATGTTTTAACAATTATTTTTGAAAACAATGGTTGAATCTAAGATTAATTAAAATCTATGTTAGATTCAAATATGACAATAGTAAAGTGAATTTGGTTTTCAATAATCAGCTTCCAGGTCTTGGCGAGGCACTAGGCCTTCTTTGGCCGTAGCCTTATTGGATCATCAACCCTTTCCTTGACAAAGCCTTTTATTGAAAATCCATCTTCAAGTTACTCCTTGAAAGATTTTGGTCTAACTAGTTTGGGTCTTGGATCGGTAGCTTCGGCTAGTTCCGCCAAAATGACTTTTCTAACGTACTATCATCTCACCTCCACCCAATACTATGTTGTTCAAATTTTAGTTAATCGGTTTAGTCCTTATTCTAACCAGTCCTAGGTCTAAGCATGGTAAATTACATAAAATAAATAAATAAGCAATCATGCAATTTTACAATAAGAAAAAGAATTTATTTAACTATAAAAATGGTTTTTAAGTTGGCTC